>JAPYZF010000634.1:0-25668 GCA_030523045.1 Meteorus cinctellus | reverse complement strand
AATTTCTTGAAAATAATTTATTTTATAATTAATTTATAATGAAAATGATAAAAAATATCAGGCGTTTGCTGATTTTACTATCATGAAATATAAGTAAAATTAATTGAAAATAAGTTGTGATATATGACAATAATGCGGCTGTTATAAAAGCGAAAAATAAATAATATTTAAATTTCATCTCGATTATTTCCAGATAATTTTGACATAGTCGTCTAGCGCCACGTGGTACTTACCGCCTGGTCACCTTCTTTTTTACCAACACTTGCTCCTTTATCTGCTCAGCGTTGAGTAAGCTCGGTATGGAACACAGTTATGTTGCAACAATACAGATGCGAGAATTCTCTCTGGATTGTGTGAACATAGTTGAGTCATTTTGCCGTCATTGTGGCGCTACTGGGGATAATTGGACGCACTGAAACACAATTTTTCCCCATAACATTATTTACATTGGAGAGTACAGTACTATACTCTTTAATTTACATCTTTGTATTTTAGTATTTTTAGAGTTCCATATGTGCGAGGAAAAAAGTATAATCTGGAAAGAGAGAGAGAGGTAGAGCGCGTTCGGGAAGTTAATTATTCATATAAGTAATTGATGTTATATCATATTCGTTAACACAATTGCAATTGTAAATTATTATGGCGAATGATCGCGAAGTATTGAAGGAGATATGGAAAGGCAAAATACCAGTTTGTTTCCAATTGGATCCAGAAGAAGTTTGTGAATTACAAGCACCAGATCCATTTTATCTGATGGTACCTAGGTTAGGTTACTTTCCTCTTTGCACAGATAAGGTATGTAACTTGAGAAGAACAGAAGGGAAAAAGGACAACTGATTAATTGATTCACAAACTCATTAGATAATATTTTGATTGTTTTGAAAAATGCCTTTCTAACGTGATGAAAATGATTGTGAATGAAATGTTATTTAATCTCTCGAATCGTTTCAGGCTTTCCCTGATTAAATAGTAGCGCTCGAAACAACTTATCTTATAGCCGAGACTCAATATTAGTTGCATTTGATATCATTAAAAATAAATTTACTTCAAATCGTTTCATGTGCTACTTCCGAATCAGGAATTGTAATCGATAAACTTGATTATGAATCAACGTGTTTGATAAACTTCGGGGTATCAAAACATCTTATGGATGAATTGTCATTCAGTCATTCATCTCATTATCAACAAAAAAGCATGTGATAACAATGCCGCAATTGCATTTGTACAGTTCACACTTGAAATATCTTGAACATGGAATAAATTATCACAATAAATTCATCCAATTCAATAAAAATCGAACCTCACCCGACCGTCCCAAAATATCTTTTCAATACAAATAAATTTCAAAAACTCACACTTAATTTGTATTTCAAGGTGAGGAAACATTTCATGAAACATATACAAGAAGACAAGCTGGAGAATGAAATGTGGTTGGATTTTAATGGAACGCCATTGAAATGGCACTTCCCAATAGGTGTATTGCTCGATATTTATTCGAATGACATCGAATTGCCATGGAATATTGTTGTCCATTTCGATAAATTTCCAGAAAACGATATAATGCACTGTCCAAATAAGTGAGTATGCAAAAAGATACTGATTTATTCATTTACTCATTTCCTCACTTACCATTGAAAGATGATTTGTGTCAACTATGTGTTCTGTCGCGCCAGTCTTGATATTTTTTTTCCAGGGAAGTTGTGGAGGCTTATTTTCTATCGTGTATAAAAGAAGCTGATGTATTGAAACACCGTGGCGCGGTTGTCTCTAGTATGCAAAAAAAAGACCACAATCAATTATGGCTGGGTTTATTGAATGATAAATTCGATCAGTTCTGGGCCGTCAATCGCCGATTAATGGAAGCAACAAATAATGAAGAAGGATTCAAATATATTCCATTTCGATGCTATACAAGTGATGAAAAGTATATACAGAAATTGGTGAAACCTGTTAATGAAGAAGGCCAAAGAAAGACATTGAAGAGTTTATTAAGTGAATTATTTCCGGATGAGGAAAGGATCATGGAAATTAAAACACATGGAATTATTCCTACTTTAGATACTCCATTACAATGGTTGTCTGAGCATATGAGTTACCCTGATAATTTTCTTCACTTGTGTTTGATAACGTCATAATTTATTATTCACGAGTTTAATTCTTGATTGTCTGAATAATATTTCATTTTTCATTACTTTTTATTTGTGAAACGGGAAATGGTGAGTGGATGGAAATTTTTATTCTCCTCACGATAACAGGAGTCAGAGTCTTGAATATGCCATTGTAAAATATTCCAAGTTCAAAGTATAATCCGAATAACTTTGGGTTCGTATGAGAAACGTATTTTCTTGTTCGAGGAATTCTTTTGTTTGTTGTGAGGAAGTAAATAATACATGCTTGATTTGTTCTGTTCGATAGGGTTGTGTACACTTCAAACTGAATCTTTTCTCCACAAAACTTTGTGGAAAAATTTTTATTTAATTTTATAGTAATTTTCTGGGAGTTATAATAGGAAGAAAAGATGAGACGGATCAGAAAAAATGGAAGAGCTGGGTGCAAAGGCATTATATTTATCCATAGTGAGATCATATTAAATTATTTGGAACAATTATATATACAAAGAAGAACAACAAGGAGAAAACAATCACAATCGACTTTAAATATTTTTATTTTTCTACATATCGTTGCATTGACAAATAAAAGAAAGAAAGAAAAAGAGCATGAGAGAGATAAAAAAAAAAGAATGTTATTTGTGATTTTATTTGGAGAAAAAGTGTAAGCCTATGCATTGTGATAGGAATCATGAAAATTATATAAAAGTCTGCCAGCCAAAATTTTATGTTACCAATCACTTGATTGATTGATGAAAATTTTGTATTGATGAGAATTTGTAGATGCATTGTATGGTAACTATTCATTTGACCGATATGAATTTTCAACAATCGATTATCACTCAACACCGTCAGAATTGCTTGGAGATTTGCGTTGTAATAAAAATGAAGATTTTCCGTCAGCCCTGTACGATTGACCGTTCAAGCGATACCAATTTTTCAACCCAAACATGAATTTAATGAATCAATACCGGACGCAACAGGTCGACCATGATCTTTATTTATTCGAAAATTTTTATCTTCTGAACGGTAGCTCGTATATGCCTGAATAAAAGACTATTCTGTTCTTCAGAGACCAGGCTACAATCATTCATTTAGTCCAAGATTTCTACCCGATTAATTGTGTCATTGGATCACGTTTTTATTTGTATTCACAAAATACGTAATGTTGATTTTAAGAGATGGGGTATTTCAATGAACGTATTTTTCATTATCAATGTTTTTCCCTGAAATAAACTTGAAACAATGCAAATTCACAACTTGCTAATCACAATACAGAAGTATGATTGAATAAAAGAGGGAAGAAACGTGGATAAGAAGCTAAATAATTGTCTGTGATTGAACTAAACAAAACGCAAACCTCTACATAAACTAGAAATAGAACTGCAAAAAAAAAGAAGACATAATGATCTAAGAAAAAGACGCGAGTTTCCCATTGTGAATATTGCACAAAAAGCGATATCAGCACGAATGGACAAAAAATGGATCATTCTCCAACATGAAAAATGAATGGATGCAAAATTTCATCATAATTGTCAATTTATGTTATTGTACAATTTTCATGTGATGGTTTACGATATAATTTTAGTACTCGTCTGGCGACATTGCTACCGGCCAATTGCGTAACTGTAGTATTTGAAGCAGTAATTGTTGTTGTAGTCGCGGCTATCGTTACTTGTTGCGATGGCGGTGGTGGTTTCCGAATAATTATTGGCTCATTTCCATAATTGCTGTATTCCACTGTTCTACGACTTGTTCCAAAGGTGAGATAATTTATCACATCTTTTTTATTATTTTGTTCCTGAATCAAGAAATAAAAGAAATGAACTGAATGCAGAAAATATAAGAGAGAAAGAACTGGTAATAGAACAACGAAGATCCAAAAAAGTGTAATAATAGTGTTAGTAGGCGACAGCGGGGATGACTTATTGCTAGATAAAAATTTAGAGGTAGTCTCATTTGTTTGTCAGTGAATATTTTGGAGTTAAAAAAAATCGATTCAATGTCTTTGTTCAGGCGATATAACTACCTTAATCAGAATAACTTTCATCTGTCAGTTACTATTTCTTTTCACATCCCGCTATAATGTTCATCTGATTTTTTTCATGTATTTGACCTCGTACATCATCAATAAGCATTGAAAATGTATCATCACAAAATTATAATTCATCAACGAAACTCTAAAAATGAATGAACAAAGCGTGGGGCACAATATTTCATTTTTTGTCAAATAGTATCTCATAATAATTGATGAGATAAGGAGCTGTGGAGTTGAGCAGCATTATAACGTTAATAACTGTTGCCATTATTCTCACTTGATGAATCACAAAAATCTGTTTGGTCAAACTCACTATAAGTTTCTTCACTGCGCGATAAAAAAATTTAGTTCTACAAAATTTTGACTAAATAGAATCAATCTCCTATCTAAAAGAGGAACGTACATTCGATTGAAAATTCTTCTTGTCACCATCTTGTTTGAGTATCAAAGACAGAGAATAAATAGATGAAAAAAATCTACTTTCGGGACGAACTTTACAGAAAAAAAAAAAAAAAAAATTCGACATCATCAACAGAATTCTATTTGATTGAAGAAATAAATCAAGTCTTCATAGAATCATGTGAATGGCGCTCTACCAATACAGAAAAATCCTAAAACCAAACCGATCAAATCCGTTTACTTGTTTTCCAATATTAAAATGTCAACAATCTGTGTTCTTACTCCATGCCAATCAATTCAATTCAATATGAAAATTAATTTATCTGTTTTTTTCCATGGTGCCATTATTTTATCTTATTCATTTTCAATTTATTGTTAACATTAACTGCAATTACTTGGAATATTGATAATGAAGTGTCTTGATAACGATTATGAATATCCTCCTTTGTTAATCCAAGATTGATTTCCGGCGATTCGTACTTTGCAGCAGTCATTTACTGTTAGTAAATTCTCCAACAATTATTTCCCCAAGATAGTTCTGTGAATATTTGTTACACCTTTGATTTGCTCATTTAATGATTGATTAATTCATTTATATCTATAATCCTTTTTTTGGTGTCCAATAACAATTTTGAAATGACTCCATTACAACCTGTAACAATATAAAAATTATTCCATTTAATATAGAAAATTTGTGTTTGTATTAGCCAAAAAAATAGACGGATACAAATGAGACCGAATTTCTCGCTAATCTTTCTATTCACAATGGGGTTATTCATTTGCATTTTTTTTCTCATTGTGCGGTATGTGAAAAACGAACCTAAAAAAACTTGTGTCTAAAAAAAAATTGTTGCTCGCACAAACTTGCAATCCTCAATGCACCACCATTCTTTCGTTTATTCAGTAAGGAGTTGATTGAAACGGAGGCAAACTTCAGTATGTCTTCATTAAAAAAATTGAGGGTTTTTTTTAAATATATGTTTGTTTGAATGTGGAGTCTCATGGAGAGTAGAGTGGTCTGAAGTTTTTTAGTTACAGTTATTTGAGACACAGTAGAGACGGTCGAGTGAGAGATATGGTCTGAATATAATGTCTCTAGTGGAAATGAAAAATGTTTGTTGGCTGTTCGATTATATGGAAAGGTCTAAGGGAGAAAATTCTTTTTTCTGACACTATAATGTTCAATGTAGAATGAAAGTTGTAGTTTGTGATATTGGTATTGCTGGATCAATAAAATTATCTCTGGAAACAACATTAAATGTTACTGAATATTGATCAAGTGCGTCTGCTCTCATGATGAATGAAATAATAATTGTACTGGATATTCGTCATATATGTCAATTATTTCGCAACAATTTTTGCAATGTGACCAAAATAATTGTTCTATGGTGATGTCAATACTGAATTTGAAAAAAAATCACTGCATTATTTAAGACAGTAACTTTTTAGTCAATTAAACCAAAACCCAGCAACTAATCATTACACATGATGTATCATAAGCTCGTTTCTTTTAATTCTGCGCACAAATATTCAAATTTTTCCATCCCGTCTTGTTCAGATTTCTGGAGATATTCTTCACTGAAATAAGAAAGAGTATGAACAATTCAATTTGCTGCTTGATAAGAGAAAGTCAGTTACCAAAGACGTAAATTCATCGTCGCTCTTTATACAACCCCTGGAACAGTGTGTCGATGAGAATCACCGAAAAATTGCCCTTACTCCCTGACCTATTGAAATAGACCAACTCATCGTTAAATAACGACTAAGAAGGTAGAAGAAATAAATAAATAAATAAACATCTGAACTTTATTTTTAGATTCGACTGGAACCCCACAAACTTCTCGCTCACAGCAATATCAATTCAAATATCAATTCTCAAATAATAAAATTTCACAGAATGACTCGCCAAAAATTTTCTGTAGCATTGTCCACACACAGTCAATGATAAATAATAATTCCAATAACGAAGAAATATGTAGCAAAAAAGTAACAACACACTGAAACACAGAAGCAAATATATGAAAAAGAAAAAAAATTAATTTCTACCAACATTCAGTTTTCTATTTTCGACTCATCAACTCAATTACTATTTAATCTCAATGTCACGAGAGAAGTCCTTGATATGATTGCAAAACGTTTGAGTACTATTTATGAGTCTATCGCATATGATTCACTGCATTCAAACTCTTGTATCTGATTTCGTACTGATAATTTTTCCCTACTCCTCCTTCCTCTTGTTCTCGCTCTCTATTGCACTCTATCAATCTCCCCTCTCTTTCTCCTACCCTATTTCGAAAGACAGGAACGACAATAGATCACAGTTACTTTGCTTACGAACTCTCAGTCTCTATATCTTCATCTCCTTTTTTCATGATCTTTTTATTCTTTCACTTCTATCTGGCTCGATCCCAAAATTGCTTTTGATTTCCGGCGACTTTTATACACCAATGCTAAAAGTATATACAAACGCACACAGGATCACGCACTCAAGCACTCATGACAATTGATTGCTTTATTTAATTCCATTTTATTCTACTTTTTTTCGCCTCTATTGAAATTCAACAGATACTTTGATCGCTAATGATTTTCATTCACGCAACATGAAACATTCATTTCAATTATATTGCGTCGTAAGCACGTCATTCAACTCTATTTATTTAGCAATCATTGGAAAGAGAAAAATGAAAAAAATCAAACATGTGCGATCCTTTAATCTCATCAATTTTTTCATAAAACCAAAGTCTACCATTGCGATATTTGAAACGTGCGAAATAATATGAAACACTCAAGGGTATCTCACATGATAATGATGAATGACCAATTGTCGATAAAGTAAAAAACATAAAATTAACATGATTCTCATATTTGACCATTTGACTTAAATCCCGCTAATGAAACAATTTCTCTATTGCATCAAACATTTTGTTAATGTTACGAACATTTACTGTCAGAAAATAAATCGACATGTTCGAATTGAATTTCATACCGTCATCGCTCACCATCAACATTTTGTTTGTTCATGTGTAATGTTGTATTTTAATTGATTCTGTTGGTGTGTCGATAAAAAAGTTCATGTCCATTTGCTTCAAATTTCGAACGTACGTTGCGTGCGCATGCGAATGTTTTCAAACGCATTATTTTACTGAACAAGTGCGTGGATATGGCTTTGCAATGGTGAAAATAAAAGACATGCAGAAACGAAAAAGGAGGAAACGGAGATGAGGAATTAAAACACATTCGCATTGGCGGCAAACTTTTTATATGCGATCCACACAAAGTCGTTGTGCAAAAATGAGGTTCATTGCATGCCGCGAAAGCATGAATAATATATCTGTAATTCATATACATATACAATGTATTTGTTAGTATGTGTTGAAGTTCACTTTTGGGTGCTATTGGTATTTATACACATTATTGTGTACGCAATAACGGGAAAACAATGTACATGGTTGATTTGCATGCATTAAGATAATTATAAAGTCATTTTTCAAAATATTTTCATGTTTGGGGAAGAAAAAAAATGGCTCATTTTTTTTCATTTTCTATATTGCCCTCATGGAGATAACTCCCCTCCAATGGAGATGAATTATTTCAAAATTGGAAGACGATGTAGTGGAAAATATTGCATTCGATATCCTGTTTGGGTCGAATTAGGATGATAAAATTAAGAATTTTCAATATTTGTTGAATTAATTTTTTGATAATGTGGGGAGAGGGGATGGATAGTTTTATTAGGCTTTTTGTTCTTGTTTGGATTATTATCTTAGGATGATCTTACAATTAGTGAGGGGGATGAAGATGATGTTGACGATTAATCTACAAAATATTTTCGTTTTTCGTTTTACTAGAACAGAAAAAGTAATCCTTGTCGCTGTTCTAAATTATTGAATATTCGATAAAATACAGTGAAGCACTTAATTTCACTGTCAATTATTATATATAATGAATTCAGTACGACAATAGGTTATCATACGATGAGCCGTTAAAGGATAAGTATCAGAAGAAAGGGATAAAAAACCAACCACTTATCGGAGTTACAGTTGAAAAAAATTTTATTTTCGATTGTCATTTCATTTTTCATTTTCATATTTAATATATAATTTGTTCCCATTATTTTTGTTTTATACTCGTTTTTTTCTTGTATATCGTACTTTTGTTAAGGCACAAATAATTGATCGTGACTCCGAAAATACCACAAGCATAATCATCATAACTATTGTTATCATTACTGATGTTTAAATAATTAATTGATTGAACTATTAGTTACTATTACTGTTTCATTTGTTTTTTGTCAAATATATCTGTATATTACAATTCATAGCCAAGTTTTAAATATGTTTGAATTCATTTCAGATAAACTATCAATCAAAAACGTGCTGAAAAAATTCTGCTGCCTCCCTTTTTTCTTATCTTTTATATTTCATTCATTTCAATATGAATTTAAAAAAATATATACTCATATGGATCTCATATTGCTTTCATACTTCATTAAATAGACTCTGTGGGCCAACTCTCTTACTCGTTCATCCTCTTTCATTCCTCTCGTCTCATACTTTTTATATCTGCCATTTTCACACGCTCCCACAACATTTTATTATGTAAAAAGTTTGTATTTTTGTTCCTCTTCTTTCATGGCATTTTTTTGAATTATTATGGCTGAATAATTATGAAATACAGGTTAATGAATTGTAGATTGCGAGCGCACATAAAATATGTATTTTAACACGAAAAGTTGCTTGGAGGAATACAAATGGAATGGAATTCTTTAGTTTCATTTGGAAAATTCCGAATTAAAAAATTTCTTTACTATCAGGTGGAGGTTTTATCTTGCATCGGGGATTTATGTAAATACGTTTGATTCTTTGTATTCATGAAATGATAATTGGAATCTCTAATGAAACATGACGATTGAATGTACAAATATTCATCCAGTTTTTTTTTTTTTTACATTGTTTATAATGTTTTCGTGGAAAGAAAATTGAAAATGTTGTGATGCATTAATTTTGTTTTCTGTTTCATTGTGGATCCCAACAATTGAATCAGATTCTGATTGAACATTTGGATAGAGTATTCAAATCTTTATAAGAATTAAATTGAGAACTCCCCATGTATTAAATTCCTATTTAATCATCTTATTCCTCCAACAATAATCAACTTCTCGTGAACTCATAATTATTCCCTCCTCTCTATCGACTTTTATATGAATCATCTCATTTAATAACATCATTGATGCTCTATTACATATATATAATCATCATTATCACCGTATAATAATGTTTGTCGGTCCATTTACCATACACATATAGAATCTCTTATCTAGTTTCAAATTAAACTTCGACTTAACCACATGGGCAATTTTTTTTCTCTGTATCACTATCCTAAACGTCTCATAACATTCATATATCCACACATATACATTATATACAAGGCACAAATACATAGAACATGTGATACATTTGATTATCAGAAATTTACGTCTCAAATAAATTATATGATAATCAATTAGACGAATAAAGGAAAAGGAGAAGTTTAGAGAACCATCTTAAGGCAGATTCAACGAGAGAAGGCACAATAAAATCAAAATAATAATAATAATTGATATAATTATTGTTATCATTAATTAATATTATTTGTTGTAATATAAATAAACTATGATATTGAACATGGAATTTATAATTAATGTCTGAAACTTCCATAATTATTGTATTCGCACGAAAATAATTGTTCTCTATAGTGATTCAATAAAATATATATCTACATATTCACAATTAAAATTACAAATAGATATAGTCTAACAATTTTTTCATGTATAAATAATGCAGAGAGGGAGAGAAGATTGACTTCAATCCGAATATTAATAAGTAGGAAAAAAAAATTCAGTTAGAAAACTGAAAAAATTAATACTTCAACACGCAGAGGCATTTTCATTCCGTATATTTTTTTTTCGCAATGGAAGCGATTGATTGAGCAATTTATCTATAGAATTTTTCCGTTTGCACGTTCGTTATACATTATATATATATTTTTATAAATCATCGGACGATTTGTAGAGACAGAGTGAGAATTAATTGGATGAATCATCCGAAGATAAAAGATTTCGAGCATGTATAAATATATATGTATATGTTTGTGCATATATATGTATGCCATTCTCTACATTAACAATTTCTGTGGAATCGATGAAGTCACGTCATGATCCGCTTATCGTTGTGTGTTACTGCTTCTCTCTGAATAAATATGAAAAAGACGGAGGAAGAGAAAAAAAAGGAGACTAAATGAAATGAAATGAAAAGAAAAAAAAAAAAAGAGTATAAAGAGTAAAAATATGTGGTATACATGCGAAATCTCTGAGCATATATTATTTGCTCGTCGACCTCTAAACGGCCTAGAGACACGAGTGATAAGCTCACGCACGTTAAAATTGTGTGAAATATGAGAAAAAAAATTATCTGCACGATAATACACGTCTGCGAATCCATGGATCAAATTGGAGTGATTCGAACATATTTCACAATATTTTCATACTCATTTAGTTCTTCCGATTTGGAAAACCAATTTTTTTCACCAATTCTTTGTATCGGTCGCATCTAATCATACTTTGAAGTTGTGAGGATACCAACGAATAGTATAATCAACGGAACAGACGTTAACGAGGAAACTGAAAATAACGAAGGAGAAAATAGAGAGATGATAAATTGGAAATACATTGAATCGTTAGAAAAAAAATATGTGAAACAGTACTTTTGTATGAATATAATGAACACACAGCGGAGTTACAATTGATAATCAGAAGGGTAAATATTTTTCTCGATTCTTTTTATCCCCCCCCCCCATACTCTCCCTCTCGCCTTTGTTCATTTTCTTTATGTTCCTTCAAAGCTATATTATATTAACAGAAACATCACTAATGATCACACATGAAATAATCCTTGAGCAAATACTTTTCATTATTTTTCACCCTCGACAAACAATGATAGCACTTCATAATTAATCTTCTCCGTCTCCCACATACTTTAATTCTCATGTAATCCTATCTGCTTATAATTATCATTTCAAAAATTTGTTCCCCTGATGGTCAATAAAATTGTAAAATAATTCTTAATTTCTATATGTAATGAGGAGTTGCTGGATACCTATCGAAAGCACTTCGAATTCCTTCACTGAACTCTGTGAAACCACCACTAACATGATGATGATGATGATGATGCAGACGATGTGTCTGCCAGGAAACCGGAAGCCTGAGACTCAGTTCCACCGCATAATTCTGATACCTTTCTCTTTCATTATTCAAATTGCAAATACTGTGACAGTTGTTGTTGTTTTTATTGATACTGTTATTATTCCCAGCATGAATGTTCGGTGGCATTGTATTATTTGTTGGTTTGCTAATTGGATTGTCCAGATAGGGTTTGAACAGAATGGGATCCTTCGTAGTTGGTGGTATTGGTAACGCTACTACTGGTGGCGTTGGTACTGTACTTGTTACCGGTTCACTTTGAATTGGAACTAGTACTTCTGTATGTTTTGGTATTACCAAACATAATGGCATTTCCTGTGGCTCATCATCAACATACATTCGTTTCGGTGATGGCAATGATCCGTAACAGCAGCTCATCGTGCAATAAGATCGCTTCAATGGTGATAAATCTCGACGATAATGAACAATATCAGTAGAATCACGTTCGGAATAGCAGTAATAATTTGGCTGTGAATCCGGGTAGCACGTCCGTAAATTAATTGGCGAGTTAGTAATACTGCTATTGTCCGTACAACATGATAAATTGCAACTACGTGATTGCGAAATGTCTGTAATATCACTACCAATTGATGCATAGCAACTGCTCACTCTTGTTGTAGAAGAGTCACAGAAATAGATTGGCGATAATGCTGATGATTGATCGGAATCTAAATTAGCAGTTGTTAAATCAACTGGCGATTCACTAATGGCGATTTCTTGTAGTGGTCCCAATCGCTGTCGCATATCTCCACCCCTCAATGCTATTTCACCTCGCAATTCAGATTCTTGACCCAACCATTTTTGCACTTGTCGACGATTGATACCAAATTTACGTGCTGTTGCACGCTGATTACCCGCAACCGAAATATCGCGATGAAATGCATCCAACACATCAAGTTTGAAACGTAACGAAAACGAACGCCGACGCGACAAATCACCAATAACATTGGACAATATTACTGTTGAGTAGTCTAACGGATCAGTTTCACTGTCAGAACAACTGGTGGTGGATTGGCCGGAGCTGCTGCTCGTACCTCTTGGGCTTGGTGATATTGAAGGTAAAGATCTTTCGCTGCATTGATAATTAGAGCATTGCTTGCCTCCAGGCCTATTAGACTTAACATGTTCCTCAAATACTTCTTCCGGGATGCACAATTCAGGCTCTTCCTTTATCTCTTGTTTCACGATTTTATTATTACTGTTAATATTATTGTCATCATTGATAGAGTGATGTATGTTTTCAGATGGATGTTTTTCGTGTGGTGAATTGTTGAAATCCAATACGGTGCATGAGTGTGTGTCAATACTTGTATGCACGTGCGGCTCAATGTGAACGGTAGCACTTTCATTGGTCGAATGATGGTGGTGTGGTTGACATGTAGAGATCATAACAGCATTTCCCGAGCTACTGGTGGCGGTAGTAGTAATAGTGGTAGAAGCATTATCAGGGGAACTAGGCGCTTCTATGCACGATCTTGGTGTCGCCGGTGAGTCTGGACTAGCTCGTTCATTCTTTATTGTCGGCGACGAGTTTCCGGACGAGTTGCGGCACAATGGAACGTGACCAGTTTGATGTGAACCCGTACCAGCCGACTGGCAATCATTGACAATACCATTATACTCCGTTGTTGACTGATATGTTAATGGCTGCGGTTGTTCATAAACTCTGGTATCATTAATGATATGATAACCCGTAGCGTGATCATATTCTGAATGACTGAAAGCGTAATATTTCCGTTCTTCTGTATCCTCTTGATGATTCGGAAGATGTTGGCTGTGATTATGCTGATGAACACTGTGTTGTGAATCTGGGTTTGTAAATTCGGCATATCCTATCAAAAGTTTATGAACAGACACGGGATTGATTCCTTGCTGGTATGATTGGCTCAATGTAGGCGATTCAGCGGGAGGATGTACAGGATGCCGTGATGTTTGTGGAGGCGGTGGGGGCCCTTGTCGGCCCACCAACTCGTCGCCATGCAGTCTGGTGAGGCTGAGGTTCAAGGCCGGCGCTTGTGTTGTTGCTGGAGTGGGCGATGATATTGTCGATGTGATACACGATGTGGTGGTTGATTCAGTGGATTTGTTGTTAGATTTAACGCCACCGACAATATTAACTGGCGCCGCGGTTACTGTTGTATTATTATTCATGATTACTCCATTTTCTGCACAACTACTGCGTAAATTATCTTCACACTGCAACCATTTTTGTATTTGTCTCCTATGAATACCATATTTGCGTGCTGTTGCACGTTGATTACCACGACAATCAATATCATTACGATATGAATCCAAAACTTTGAGTTTAAATGCCGCCGCAAAAATTCTCCTGCTTCCCATCACACCAACGGGTTTCCTTTGCTGATGCGGCTGCTGATGGTTACCATTATTATTGTTATTATTATTATTATTATTACTTTGATTTGGCTGCAGTTTATTCACTATTTTTACTGTTGTATTGCTCGAATTGAGCATGTCACCAACACCGTGTGCCATATTATTTTAATATGAAGCTACACGAATGGAAAAGAGTAACAACAGAAGAAACTCTCGAATATTCACGAATACGCTATTCAATTATATCAAAATATATGTGTATTTATTCACTTGATGACAAGCCTTGTTTCTTCTTGCCACTTTCAAGCTCATCCACGTTCTGCTCAATATACAGTGAAGAATGAGCGAAAAAAATTGATTGAAACACATTTGCAAATAGTAATTCTATTATATTTCATTTAAATATAATGCGATTGATCACGAGCTGTGTACTGAAACGGTTATACTGCCAACAACGACGACTAGGACAACGATGACGACGATAACGCACAACGACAACGGGGATATCTTAACGCGTAACATTGCACGAGAGTGGCCTGGCTGCACGGCACACAGAGTTCCTTTTAGGTCTTGAGTAGATGCCGTAACTAATTTTCATCCCCACTTTGTACCGAGTTGACGACGAGCTGCTTCCCACTGAAACGGACTTTCCCTTCCCCGCATAGCCTCGGCCACCGGCAATGTTTCCCCTCGACACTTTTCCCCCACTTCTAACACTACACTACCACTAATATCGTTTTCTGCTGTGCGTGTACAGTCCTGTTCACCCCTACCATTATCTTCACTTGCTCCCCCTCTATTTCTTCCTCACGCGTCGTCCCCACCAACCGTTTTTTCTCTCTTGCTCTCACCGCCTATGGCGCGCAAATCGCTTCACGACCACCAGTCATTTCTTCATGCCATCAAAAACTCCTCATCTCTCTCATTCTGCCTCGTTTCTCGTTCAAATTTTTTTCTCCTTCTCCCACATTTTTCCCTTTAATGATTTCTACAATCACTCTCCTCTCTGCTCCTCATATCCTACGTAAATCATCATTGTCGTCCTCGCGACTGTGAACATTATTTTGCCTGTTGCCCCAACGGCGGTTGGTCATTGCTATTATCAAAGCGTAGGCGCCCTCTTTACATTTCACACCTTTCATACGATTCATGTTTTAAAAATCCGCCATCTTGTGGCCTCACTTCCGTTAATGACGCGGCGCGCGGGAAACGTCACGGTGTGGCTACGCTAACGGCGCCATATTGTCTGGGCTGAATGTCTACATGTGGCCGGGCGGTGCTCTCCCCGTCGCGCGTCACCGCCAATGCTTATATACCATGGGCTTGGTGCTTGTGTGGTTGCTTGGTGATCTTGTGCTTGCCTTCTGCGCTAGCCAGCTTGGAGCCTTGTAGATTTATATTTGCTGTATGCGAATGTGCGCGTGCTCGCCACTGAAAGCACGCTCACTCACTTTTCTTATTCACTCTCCTCTTTCATGTCTCTCTCATTTCCTTCTTTGCTTTATTTCCTTCCTTTTTTCTTCGTACATGCTCTATACATGATCTCTCTCTCATTCTCATTTGTTGGCTCCATACATGCAAAGAAAATTTTTCACAAATTTTATTTCAATTCGTGGAGAACGAAATAAAATTCGATACAATTCGAATTTCCAGTTCTTGATCTTCGTAAAGTAGTTTTCATGCGGGGGTTTCAATCGAAATTTCGTAAGATCGGATTATTGATGAGTTCTCTAATCGATTTCGAATTATTGGCCAATTAATTCCAATCAATCGAGTGAGTAAATTCAAAAACGCGTAAAGCGAAAATAACACCAGCTATGTATCGAGTAATTATATTCAATGACAGTGGATTATAGGGAATTCTGTATACAATTTTGAAACAATTGATGAACATCAATCAGTCATTAACATCAAGGATTCAATATGACTTGTGTGATTTAGTGGTGAAGGGGAAGAATGTGATAAGAAATGTAAGACTTCCAATTGGAAAAAAGACGAAAAAAAAAAAAAAAAAAAAAAAAAAAAAAAAAGGGGGAATTATGGGGTTTCCAAAATGTTCAGAGAATGAGATGCATTCTCAGTGGAATTTATATTTATATAATATGACAGTCGACTTGGAAAAATGTGTTCTATTGATGATATGGCTATCTCTTCATCATATTTCAATGAATCATCTAATCAGTCTTAGATCTGTGTGCGATTGTGTTGGATTAACGTGATAAAGTCAATTTCAAATCAAAAGTAATATCACTTGATTTAATGTGAGTTTATGTTCACAAAGTCGTTGTATCTATTTGAATATATCTTTTATTCTCAGACGATAGAAAGCATCGTCATATTTTTGAGTCATAACCAATCTATACTTCCAACTTATATGCATATATTATCTCAACTTCTGATATGGTGAAAACAATTGTCCGAACTTTTCTTGAAAAAAGTCGGAATTTTAACAGAATTATTTTTATTACAGAAATTTAAGTATAAAGGTCTGAATATATCTCAAGGGAGATAAAAACTATAATTTCATACACATATTAACTGGCATGGATACAACCGACTAGTTTCTAATCCCTAATTGTTCCATTTCATCGTATGTAAAATTCATTATGCACCATTGACTCAGTTCACAAGTTTAACCATACTCACAATCGAGATTCTATCAATCGTACTATTCACCTCTGTTTGATATTGCTCAATTCAAAACATTAATGAGACGAACGCTAAGATAAAAGCCAAACAAAAAAAAAGTAAATCTACTCAAAATTTTCTCACAACTCTCATTGAAAGCACTTAGAAAATACATATAAATCCTCATAATTACATGGAAATATTGAGTAATCCAATGGTTGTTCATAACAAGAAGCAAAGGTAGATGAATGATGATAAACGTCGTTGTGAAAATAGAATAATCATCGACAATAAAAATGAAACAGTCGTATTAAGAGTACGAAAAGAATAATAATATGAACGAGGAGATTAAGATTGAGCGAAGGTGAAATTGAAAGAGATCCAAGCTATGTGTCGCATAAATGTAGACATACACTATGACGTTTTTATTTTATACCTATACATATACCTTTGTATCTGTATAGGTAAACTTCCCGAGGTGTGAGCAATGAATTAAAGGATAAGTCTTAAGGTTTCGCACACAGTACCCAAATATACAGAAACAATGGGGTAGAAGCAGTCGAACTACAAAAGAAATTTCTAAGAATATCTTGTAGGTAGTTGGTGAATCTATTTTAATTTATAACGCTGGAGTAAATGTCTGTAATTGTGTTTCTGTGTGTTCACTCAGTATTTTCCCATCGGATTTACACTCGGATAATTAGAAATAAGTAAGAATGAATAACTTCGTGATGCACCTTTCTTATTAATATTTCAAGTGAATTGCCACCTCTCTGTCGAGTTTTCATTCTATCTCAATTTTCCGACAATGCTACTCACATCCCCAACGGAATTTCATTCGTATATATATGTTGTATAAATTTTGGGTCCAAATAGTTGAAATAATGAATTGATCTGAGTTTATTGTTGAATTTTGTAATAAAGGTGAAAGGTATTTTGTGATTTTTCTGTTTCTGTCTGGAAGCAACGAGTTAATTATTGAAGAACGTTGAATGTGAAATGTCAACGTATATGTATATAAATTGAAAAAAGTATTTGAAGAGTTTCCTATCGATTGAGAAATATTTGAATGGAAATAAAATTGGAGGGGAAAATTCGGAAGATGAATGTCAGTTTAATCTGAATTAACGAATAATATTGAATTTTATCTTATCACCAGTCTTCGAGATCGATTGCGCATGGATTTCAAAAATCGGATTTATAGAAAAATTTATTTATTCTATTGTAGCACAATGTGAATGAATAACATTTTTATTCTGATAGTTGTCATTCACTTTCAATCAGCTCCGAAGCTGTTCTGCTAATTGTGTTTCACGTTTTTAATTCCGACCCTATTAATAAACGTCGAATATTTCCAATGATTATGTTGATATCTATCTTCAAAACTCCATCAATTTATAAATAAAAAACGGATGATGAACATAGTTTTCTTCTATCATCATTTCAAATCACAACTGAGCTATAACAGTACAGATATCGCTGGTTTCTTTCCCTAACATTTTTTCAAGTCAATTATCGTAAATCTGATTTAAAAATTCAACTCCCCAGCCAATGTACCCGAAATAAAAAATTTGAATTGCGACATTACTACCGAATTAATATGGAACCGAGTTTTATCTTTCTAATTTTGATACTTTCGTCATCATATCAAGAAAATACGCCATCCTCTACGAATTATCGACTATCAACTCTCCCACTGAAGATTCAGAAAAAAACACGCACCAGAAGATTTTATGATCTTAATATTGACTTTCGCCCAAAACTATAGCAGAACTCTCATATGATTAGTCTTGCCAACTTGAAAATTGAATATTAAATCTTGTAAAATAACCAAAATTATCGTCAATTTTTTCGCACAAACGCAATATCCATCATAGACATTTATTTATTTATGTATATTTATTGTTAATATTTGGTGTATAGGAATTGGTGAGCAAATCTACGCGGGCATATGCGCCACAGGAATGAGATCATGTTGTTTTTGTAGCGTGAGCCCGACAGTTAATATGTTTAGAGCTACGAGAACGTGCGCTGTTGCCAACTCTACGCACGTAGGCCAATTTGAGATATAGCATGACGCAAGCGACAACGTAGGAGAGTAGATCATATACAAGAATGGAGAGATGTGAGGTGGAATTGTGGTGGTGGTGCCTAACGCAATAAGAGGCAGAAGAGGCATCCGTAAGTGGAAATCGCGCATGGCAATATCTGCACTTTTCAATGTAAATACTTATTATTATTATTATTATTATTGTTATTATTATGTTTACTTTTCCGATTGAAATCCATCAGAGAGAGAGAGAGATAGAGAGGTTGATTGTTGGTAATATAAATTTTTGGGAAGTGTAATTTATAATAGTCGGCTCTAAGTGAAGCCGACTATTGTCTTCATTGAAGCAATATTTTCACCTGGACATTCTGTGTCACAAATTGATTTAAGCTCATGCTGGGGGGGGGAATAGAAGTGTTATATTCCATTGTTATATATTTCTTCTGATGCTTTTACAATAAATTCCACTCACGGCATGATCAATTAGATGGTTTTTTCTTTATCATTTATGGAATCGATCGTAATATAAATCAAGGTTTGGAGTGGGAGAATTTTTTCTCTGCTGATTTTTTTTTCGTTTAGGAGTTGATAGAAGGAAGGCTTGTAGAATGAATAAATTCCGATTATTGTGTATGTGAAAAATAGTTTTAATTGCCATTGAGAATAATTGTAGAAGAAATAATATGCATATTGATATATTATTGGCGAACATTGTTTATGGGCGAGTATCTTATGAGAGATATGCATCACTCTGTAGCTTCTTAAATCTGGGCTATTGATTTGATAGGTGGTAAATTGTGGAAAACTGTTCTATTAATAATGTGATGTCTGACAAAGAAATGACTTCTGATGATCTCATTCTATCTCACTCTTAATATTTTTCCTGGAGTGTTGTGATTTTTGCTCTTTTAACAAACTTTAATTATAACTTCAACAGATACTATTTGCAACTTTAGCCAATGGTTTGGTCTTTCGAGTTCAATTTGATCAGAATATGTAAATTGCAGTTATACATCAATAACTGATATCAAACCATCAACATCAATTCAAGGATCGATCAGTTCTTTTATACTTTTCATACAATTATTAATTTAATGGATCATTTTAATGAAAAGTCAAACGTGTCGAATGCTCACAAGTTTAATTTCTATTCCGACTTTTTGGATATTTCAATTCACTAATCTTGTACCATTTGAGTGGAGAGGGTGATTTGAATGCAGCACAAATATGGAATTAAAGTTCTGCTTTGAACAGAATTTTGTTTTTTTCCTCGGTACATAAATTGGACAATCTACGGAACAATTGCAGATTGACTGTTCGTACTTATTTCTTCAATTTACTCTGTGTATTTAAAAGTGAGCTGTAGCCCTGCGACACATATTTATGAACTCGTTGCGCAACTTTATACATTTAGTGTTTGTTTACATTGATTAACACTTCATACATTATCTGTAGTGAATCTCGTTAGTTTTGGATGCAGTCGTCGTCAGGCCATTTTCCCAACCTATATTCTAAATTTTCGTAGTGTCTTAAATTATTCATCTGGCAGTTGTCAGCAGAATAATAGTCCTTCATCTTCAAATAAATATTTCCTCCACCTAATAATCGGATTCAAGGAATATATTTGAGACTCAGCGCGAGCAGTTGAAAATAATAAATACAAGTAATAATTTTCCGATTGAATTATTCTTGTTCACTCTGGAGTTATTCCAAGTTTTTAAACATTTATGCAGGTGTGTAAACAAACTTTAAAATAATTGGGACTGATATGGGGTTGGTAAAAATTTTTTTATCATATCTAGAAGAATGGACGGCGCGAAACTGCCATCGCATTATGTATAGCTCATTATTTAGGCAATGACTGAAAAAGAAAGAAGTTTTCGTATTGAAAATAGCGAAGTATTTTGTATGGTTTCTCTATTATGATGATTTACAGGAGAAAAGAGTTAACAAATATTCATCACATTTGTTTTTTCCCGTTCTTCACCAATACACCCATCTTTTTGATTCGTTGTATCCCCAGTATCGGTCGGGCGCTTGGTTACAAAAAAAAAGGGACAGGTGAAGGGAATTAGAGTTTAATCGCAAATGATAAAAAACAACCTCATTCTGAAATAAGATTTAGAGAATCACTAATTTTGAATCCAAAACTTTTCTATCCATACTCTATATAATAATGAATCAAAACATTAAGGACATCTGTGGACTTCTACATCGAGTAGGTAATCGAGAACGGCGATATTCCAAGTCCAAATTCGAAATGAGCCATCTCAAAAACTTTCGCAATGAAAAAAACCTTCGATTCGCCAGTGTTAAAGGACAACTGTGATTGAATCATTTATGGGAATAAGCACTACCCGCGAAACTCATTCGCTCTGTCTATTTAGTCTGTAAATAAAAATCGTAAGTGTGAATCTTTTTAATGCTCATCGACTCTATCTACATCTCGGATACATAAGACAAATAATGCCAGCAGCACTGCAATTATCATATGAAAACAGAAATATCAAGGACAATCGTTAACATGACGCTGTTCCACGATCTGTAACACAGCATTGATACAAAACACCGAGCACCGAAAATGTTGTACCTTAACCTGGAGAAACTGAAAATAAAAAAAAATTAATAAAACCGAACCAGCATCAAATTTTTATAACTCTCTATATAAAAAAAAAAAAAAAAAAAACATCTCGCGTGTGAGCTCGTAAAGTAACAACCTGTCGCGCATTATTCGTGTGCACATGGTACAGAAGGGAGGGCCCCAATGTCCTAATATTTCCACCAATGTCCGACAATGTCCTTGAAAGCAACAAAACACGCGCGCACCTGCTTCGAAAAGTTTTTTCAAATGATTTCCACCTCACTAACTTTTCTTCCTTACATTTACCTACCAATATTTTTCTTTATTCTGTCCATAATTATTCCTTCATGAATGATCATCTCATAACCTTCCATCAATTAATTATTGAGGAATTCCGGATGTCTTATATATCTGTGTCATCCACATATTTATCGTGTGGATAAAGCACAGTATGCATAATACAATAATATAATATTTTGACGAATAAACAAGACTAAGTGCGGGAACGAGATGGAGCGGTGGCGCTTTCAATCACGCCACACATCCACACACACGCTCACAAAGCAAAGAGAGGTGCGTAACCCTATATGCCCCCTACTTGTCCATGTTTTCCACGAACGTGACTCTCAGGAATGGCATTCCACGTATACCAATCGTATGCGTGTGCGTGTGCGTGCGTGTGTGTGTTAATGTGTGTCCATATCTGTATTCTTACGTATGAAGGTATCTTTGTTTCACGAAACCATTTCTAAAATTTCTCTAATCTTATCTTAATAATTAAAAATAAAAAGGAAATAATAAATGAATGTATATGAGTATACGGCCACACACACTAATGTATATTTGCGTAAAGAGTTGAATTTAAAGTATTATTCCTCTATTCCATCACACATGCAACACTGGAATGTATGTGCTTAATCATGGTGTGAAGGTAACAAAAGGAAGGAAAAAAAATTATTCACGGTATTTGAAATAAAATAATTATCAAAGAGATACATTGATCATTGTGGGTACACAGTTCACTATATATCACTGCATTTATGCTTCTTATATACAATATATAGGAATGCATACAAGCATGTATATTCGTATTGAAATGTGTGACTGCATGTACATACGTTATGTGTTTATGTATAGGTCGGGTCTCTCATGTCGCCACGATGGCTGGCGCAGACACACTTGTCCTTGGACCGAAGGTAGGCGCAGTCGAGAATCGAGAATAAAACTTAGCGAGCAAGAGTGAGACCATGAGATCTAAATGTGTAAGCGAAAACTGAACATTTATACGGAGAAGAGAGAGGACGCATAGTGGGAAATAGATGTGGCAACATAGCAGAGACCGCGCGCCGTTCCCCTCCTTTGTCCCTCTGCCGGGGCCGGTTTTGCCAGACAGGGTGTCGCCAGCCTCGATCGGCGTCGTCCGAGTTCCCTACGTACACATATACATATGCAACCAACCACAGCTATTCGTTGCTATATTCGCGTTCACACATATAAGTGCTGTATAGCCACGCGGTTGGAGCGCAGGGCGACGGGGGGAATTAAAGGAGCAATGAGAGTAGAGGGAAAAGAGAAGGCTGTTGAAACAGACCGTGGGGCACCAGCATCGCTCAACGCACCAACAGTCGGGTAAGGGACCTGCGGGGTAACGAAGAGGGGATAAGAGTGTAGTAAGGAATGAGCGGGGATATCCAACGAGAAAGCGAAGGGTGAGAAACACGAGGGGGACCTACGAGTTCTGTGTGGATCGGTCGAGGACCTACATTCACGCAGCCATGTTTGAAAACTGCCGTCTATGCTGGAATGCGATGAGTGAGAGAAAGAAAACCATAGCATCTATACTACTTCGACTGTTTCTTCTACTCACACTGTACTATACCACCTACAGACATCACATACACTGTTGTGTGTATGTGTGTACCCGGCTAGCACAAGCTCACGGCTTCTCGTCGTCCGGTTCGTGTTCTTTTGAGTCCATTTTCCCTTTACACTTGGGCCCCCGCGTTCACGATGTGACCCGTCTTGGCGCCCCAAATGGTCGCGTAACCAGAGACGCGCGCGCTGGTCTCTCCCTCTCCCTCTCCCTCTCTCTCACTCTCTTACTTGCACATTACCGCTCGCTTGCATTCACTTGTTTTTATATGCTTAGGTTTATGTTAGGTGTGCGTTTGTATAGTCGTTCGGTCGTTTGTAGCGGTTGCACCAGACTTCTCGGCGCCCAAATGATGTATATAGGCGCGCGCTCGCAAGCTCACACAATTCTCTCTATATAATCAACTTCTGTATATACTTATACGAAATATCGTTGAAGGATGGGTATACAAGGCTCATTTCCGATGCATTCTCAATTTTTTCCAGATTTTTTCTCTCATCTCTGCTTGATTGACCCTCTCGAATTATCGTTATTCACATGGCGTTATATTTGATTGCAAATGGTTTTCAGAATGTATTGTGTTGAGGTGTCAAATGATGTGGGCTGATTCATTACATTATATTCGTTCCTAGTTTTGCTTAACTAAGTTACATTTTGATGAATAGAAATACGAGCATAGTGCATCGGAAAATCAAGCTTGTACACATATGAAGATGACTACAAAATCCGATGCATAAATTTCGATATACATTAAGATACAATTGAGAATAATATACAACGAAGACTGACAAAACCTAAATTTAAATTGTGTGCATATTCTTTTATTGGCAAATTTTTTTCCAACTTTGGATGTTGGCCAACATAATATACACAGGAGCGCCCACATATTCCGAGTCTTCTGGTTTCAAACACGCACGTGTGCTTGTCTCAGAAAAATGACAAAAAATGTACATGTAGACTATTACTGAGCTAACGTAGCGCATTTTAACTTGTTCCTTCACTTGTATTTTTTCTCATGCGTTTTCTATTCTTAAAAATTTCAACTGCTGGGACGTTCCAGACACATACACACGTTCATATATATAACTACCTCTCTGATGGTTGAATTCTAATAATTTCATGGCTTAGGAAGGAGAGAGAGTGGTGGATGAGGAGGAGGTAATACAGGACCAACCAGCGCGTTCTGAACAGACATTAACACATGGAAAGTTTATAATATACAAGGATACACAGGCGAATAAATGGAATGTGAGTTATTTGTGCCCACAAGAATGAATATATCGCGCGTGTTATGAGACTTGTATGCTTCAAAGTAATATTACATACAGTCACGAACATCTATAGTTACATCTATATGTACACATATATCAAAACTCTAAGCCATGTCTTCGTGTGTCATAAATTACATCTTATCTTAGTAAATATATCATGTGAGTATGTATAGTAGCAATAATAATCATCTATCGCCAATAATATTCATTAATAAATGTGTATCTGAATAAAACAAAATGAAAATAATGAAAATGAGTAAATAAAATGATGTGTTAGAAATGTTTTATGACACGCTTTGTCTTGTGATTTATTCATGCTCTGGATTGCATATTGATGCTCTCATCATCAACTTAGAATCTTTGCAATTGATAATATGTTTTTTTTATTTGTTCCGATTGGCTTCGTAGCGTTTAAATGGCCGAATGTTTCGATTGATTTAGAACAGAATTTCTTTTGCGTTGATGCTAATTCGTACCATTCTATGGTTTGATTTTCGGTAGGTCATAATGTGATGGTTAACTCTTGTGAGGGTTTTGTGAAATTTTTCGCCCATAAATACTTTGCCTGTCTTATTGTCCGATTTCTATGAAAATTAAGGACTTTCATTTATCCTATATAAAATACAACCTGAATTACGATTTGAAGAAAATGTTAGTGCCGCGCCTATTCCACTACGGGTTTTATGTCGTAGGGTTTGGTGACGTGCACAATCTAGAATTAAGATTTCCAAAGAAATCCAACCCCCAAATAAGTGTTCAATCTCGTGGTCGGATGGAAAATTTAAAGGAAGATAATTTCTTTCAACGAGTGGAATTGGTTTTGGCGTAAAAGTGAGGAAACGAGGTCACGATGTTTTATATTTCTGCAAATTAAGAATTAAATTTTCGACGAAACCAATTTGTCTGTGTAGACAATCTATTGGTAAACAAAATTTTTTGAGAATTTTTATTTTAAATGATACAGCTTCTAGTGATCGTGTGTAACACAAAGCTTGTAGGAAAAAAGTGTATACACGGAGAGAAAATTATAGATGAAATTGCAATTTTAACATCGTAATGCAGGACTAGACTTTTGTTCTCGTTGCTTTTCCAATGTTTTATTGAAAATTTACCGTTTCCATTACATATTCTGCAATGTTAACATAG
>JAPYZF010000633.1:0-42204 GCA_030523045.1 Meteorus cinctellus | reverse complement strand
CCCCCACCTCCCCCCACACCCACAGCCCACCCCCCCCCCCCCCCCCCCCCCCCCCCCATGCACACACGCGCGCACTTTTTCAGTCTTTCGTATTCACAGTCAAACAAATGCACCGAAAGTGCATACTGAAACATGTTGGATATGTTGGAATCAACAATTGTAGATTGTCGGATTTTGATGTCGTAGTTGATGACTATGAAAAATAGCAGTTCAACCATACCGTTAATGATAACAGGAAAAAATACCAAAGATGATACGTAATTATGATAAAAAATGAAGCTTTGACAATAACCAGTATTCTGTCTTTCTTTCTTCCTGTTCGTTCATTCCACATACGCACGTACATTCTTTCGGCTTTGTTCTTTTTCTCTTGATTCGTGACAAATTAATAATACCATTTCTATATTTTATGTTAATTTAATTCAATTTTTTCTTTCGACTCGAATAAAGTTTAAAAAATCAACCGAGGCTTGCACAGGACCCATTGGAGTAAACGATTCACTTTTACAATTATGTTTATAATCACATCTTCTCGCTCAATTTCAACAATTCCTGCTGACTCACGGCCGTTTTTTCTGTTACTCACCACCTGCAATTAAAACATTGAAGGTTAAATTTTACCTCCAAGCCACATTCTCCACTCAAAATACAACGGTTATTTCTTGATCCTATCCACATTTATCATTCTAATATTGCATGCGCGTGAACACATTCCGAATTGAAAGAGGGCCAGTTTCTTCTATTATTCATTCCTTTTCCATCTGTATTCGTATTTGTCATTTTTTTCTATACCGTAGCTGTTGTAAAATTTTCCATTTCTCTGCTGCGCATGATAGATTAGTAGTACAGATTCAAACGGTCGGATTATATTGCGTGCATCATAAAAACTGGCCAGACAAATTGTCACCATGAAAGACAATGTTCTTAGAAATCTTTTACTATCATTTTTAGAGCCACCCAATCGATTTTCAATCACATTCATGGGTATATATATTGAATCGAAGAAATCACGGGGCTTGAGAACTTCTATTTTGTTTTCGCTACCATTATGTATTACCTCGACCGCAATTTAATCATCAGTGGGATATTCTCAGCACGGTAAATTAATTTTTTCACATAATAGATATTTTAAAATCTCCCTTCACTTTTTGCGCCTTATACAATTATTTAATCGCGATTTTTGCATTGTAGACAATAGTATCGATGGAATAACACATAGTCACGATATTTTATATATATAAGATTCGTGCTGAGACCGAGTGAATGTTTGTTACATGAACATTCTGAACACGTGTTTGACGTATATATATTAAGAGAGAAAAAAAATTTCTCTCCTCTCATCATCGATACGTAGCGTATTCATTTTTTAGCCATATTTGTAATATCGATATTGGACTACCTAGCCTAATATTATATACAATTTTATTTTTTCTTTCTTTTTCATTTCATCGACTTGGCACTATTTTTATATTTATCCATTCTACATATTTTTTTTCTTCTGTTTACTGATCTCGTGACTTGCCAGAGCGCACCCTTCCCGACGCCTTCTTTTCCATATACCATTAACAAATTAATATTCTCACAATTCTACATAATACATACGTCCATAATCACATACACATCGAGAAGTGAGTTTTCGCCTGACTACTCACAATGAAATGCCATTTCAAGTCATCCGCATATCTCTCTACATTTCGCAACATTTTAATTCCATCGTATCTTCCGTTTTCTATTCGTTTGTCTAATGATTAAATTGCAAACATGCAAGAGTCGCAATATTGCTAATAAATAATTTACTAAGTCTTTTACTTTTTTTATCTCTTCCCTCTCTTTTATTGATTTTTGAAGTACAAACTTGAATAAGTTCTTCTGTAACTGTGCCCCTTCCTTGCTCCTTATGTTTTTTTACTCCTCTTTGCGCCCAATCATGGACAGCAAGAAGAAAATTGGACAATTCACTCGAATCGGATTTCAATGGAGCTTCGGTCTGTTAGGTGGACGTATTCACTTTGTATATATCTGCAGTCCTCAGACTTCATTCTTTTTTTGTTCATCATATTTTGTTTGTTAATTTACTTATTCATTCATTTATTCACTTATTTATTTAATCTCAGCGTATCCCATAATTTCATTACTTTCCATTAAAAAAAAAATTTTTTTATTTTATTTTTCTTCAAATTTACTTATATGCATGTACGACACAGCTCTGTGGCATCGGTATATCTTCTCTTGTATATTATGGAGAGAATGCAACTTTTAATATTCGGTAAAGCGTATTTCTATCGAATATAATTTTTCACTTCTTATTCATGTATTTATTTTTTCATTGTACGCCACATTGATTGTATTCATTTTGTTTCCTTGCGTTCATAGTGGTCGTTACTTACTCATTTAGTTATGTATTTAGTTTTCCAACGAGTTCAGTCTTGAGGATCTCCTCTCCCCCATGTCATTTATCGGAGGACGCTCTCGTATAGGCACAAATAAACATGTATAATTTATTCAATGGCCATTCTGCGAGGTGGAAATGCATAAAAAAATCTGACCACAAAGCAATCTCACGATTGAAGTCAGGTCTTCATCGCCTTAATGATTCTGCTTTTTTTTCCTCTCAATCATCCTTTCTTCCCTATTCATTAATCCTTGTCTGTTGGACTATCAGTGTACACAAGTCTTCACAGATGCGAGGACGGCGACTGATAACTCAACAGCATTGATTTGGGTCAAACGTGCTCCCGGTGATGATGGTGATGATGGTGATGATGATGGTGATGATGGTGATGGTGACTGCTTTCATCTGCCTCACATGGCACAACAGTCAAACTCGAGAGGTTGTTCAAATTCCCACTAGATTCGGAATAACTCGATAGACTTGGACGTCGCGACGGTGGTACAACAACCATTGGTGTTGATCCACCTATATTTGTGGGAAACTTTCTGAACACCCGAAGAAGTGAACTTCCAGCACTATGACAACGTATTATTCGATCTGGCGCGTCAATTATCGCTGATTGGCTCCTATATGGTGGCGGACTCTCACTGTCGAATACCGTTCGATTTGGAGGTGGCCGTACGCATTTTTGGTAAATTTCACTCTCCTATGAAGAAGTAAAAAACACATTATTATAAATTTAATTTTAGATGAAATTATGCAATAATTCATATATTGAAATCACCTGATCGGGATCGCGAAGATGAAGACCCGCGTGAGCGCCGTATGGCCTCTCTTCGCCATCGGGTAACTGAAGTCGTGGTGGAAGATCAAGGGCGAGATCTCGCCTGACACTGCCAGTACGTATAGCACGGTCTCTTGCAGCAGCAACCATTGCTTCTTGCATGCCATCGGGATCGCCACCACCAACTGCTGTCGCACTCTCGAGGCCACCACCACCCGCGAGGCCAGCATGACCCCCACATCCAACATCCATGCCTGCGCTCACGGACAGCATCTGTATGTATTAAAAACAAAGAACGAAAATCAAATAAGTCTGTCGCAATAGGGTTTTTTTTAAAGTTTTTTTTTCACATTTCTTTTCCATTTTATTCATTTTTTTCTTCCGTTGAAGAAGGAGAAGGAGGAGAAGAAGAAGAAGAAGAAGAATAGCAACAAAAATAACAACGATGAGATAGACAAGGGGACATTTGATCATAATATGAAATAATAAAATAGTTGCTTGTGAATAATGCCGCTTGACATCAATATGAAAGTTTTGTTATCTCATTTCTATATAGCACAGATACCATTTGCAGAAATGACCGGAGGGACTCGTTGTATACGCTTGACCATATAAGCAGTGGATTGTTCAGTATATAATACTCATCAGCTGATAGGTGCACCAATTGATCTTACAAATATATTTTCTCTGCAAGAGCTGTGAATTTATTCTACCAGATATTTCTCATTTACTTCCACCTTCATTTTCATATTATTCTGTATATATACTTTTTTCATATTATTCATATTATTCATAGATCGCTACACTCTAGTGACGAAAAAAAATATATATAATCAATATAGTATGGTTGGATTCATTGAATAACGAAGAATATAAATGGGCATTACTCAGTCATTGCAAATAGGCAAATGTTTTCATGATGACGTCATTATATATATATAGTATTAGGAAAGGAGGAAAAAATGAAGGAAAACGCAAGTGAAACACACAGGAATATATAGGCGTTACAACACACGCGGACGTGCGCACTTGCGTAACTTGTGCAGTGCGCCGCACGCTTCCCGTTTGCCGGAGATAAAGCTAACGAGACCCTGATAAATAACGTCGAGAGTCTAGACAGTTGATTATATATGAAGCGTTCTTCATTAAAATGTTTCGAGCGTTTATACCCTGCGACCATTTACAGATAATATGGCATCACTTTGACCATCAGAGAGATGTAACTAATGCCACACAACATCTATTGCAGCAGCACAGAAATAACAATAACAACAACAACAACAATATTATTAATAATAATAATAATAATATGCGGATAAACAAATAGAGTAGATATGGTAGAGGTATTATTGGTATAAAGTCAATATAAATATGAAATATATATATATATATATATATATGGACGCGATATAATTTTTTTATTGTCACAACTTGAGACATTTGCAATCGATAAGAAATAGGTGACAAAATCATTTGGAACGCTGTTAACGCGTTGTGATAGATATCAATAGCAATTTTTTTATAAATCAGCGGCAATGGAAAAATATACAGGAAGTATATCTTCAATATATAAAAGGAAGCATATGTGTGCAGGCGAAAACAATTGATTAATGAACATGTGTGGATGTTTGAGTATCTAATGGCACCAAGGTCGATTCTATTCGCGACACACACAAACACACATAGACGATGAAGTTATTTTCGAATCTTATTTTCCACACGATCGATCGACGTCTCGCCACTAGTGACGTACGCTGCTTCGCTTCTAAACTACATATGCGTGCGTATATGTTGTGTTAGTTGCTCCCACGTTTCCTTATTCAGAGACATACTTTTTATTTTTCTTCTTTCTCCTCTCCTCTTTTCCCTTCTACTCCAACATTTTCCATGTGACGCGTGCTTCACATCGCATGCATCAACGAATGACATTTCGAGAGCGACAGCAAAATCGTTAGACATATTTTCACTGTGTTATTAATGTCGGCGAGTATGACTCAATATTGATCCCTAGACTTATCTTGGTGGTTTGTAAACAGATATACGTGTATCATGTACACTGTACACGCGACTACTTGACAAACGTCAAATCGCATGATCACTATTATTGCGTCTTTCTCATTTTTTCATCGATATTTATATATTTATATATTGATTATTATTTTTTTATTATTTTTTGCCGTGTTAAAGTTCATGCAAAAGCGATAGCGTGGCATTATAATTAATCTCTGTCGCGCACAATCCTATCTAGGAGTATGTCAAGGATACTCTGCGCTCACGTTGAGAGAATGCAATAATGACAAAGAATAAAAGGAGATATATGTATATGCATAATGTTTTTTGTCTCCATCATTTTTCATTTCAACAGCAGGGAATTATAATAGAACAATTTGGCAACAGCATTGAATAGATTGAAAATCTATGTAAGTCAATTGAAACTGAAAATGGAAGAAATGGTATGGGTTTTTACAAGAACGTCTGTCCAGCCAGTAATTAACGAGATTTGATTAAAATATACATATCTAATAATTTGCTGCTAATTATTAATGAATATTTATGGTTGGAGAATTTGAAGATAACAGTTATACACGATGTTTATATATACATGCAGTTTTGCCGACTATTTGTAGTGGATTATCATAGGTTTTCGTCACGTTTTCTACGCACCCGTGGGCGTGTGACACGTGAATAGAACGAAAAGCAGCAGAGTGCGAATTGCAGAAAGCGCCATATGTATATATACTTTATACAATACAAGGGCGAAGGATGAGAGAAGAAGCTAGAATATTTGAAAGTCCATGTATCGACCGGGCGCAACGCGGTCGGGGCAGTCACGACCCAAGCATGACGAGCGCAATGAACTGCAGTGAAAGCCTCTCGGAATCGCATTCTGGGCCAGACGGAAGAAACACGAGACGCGATCGTGTGCATGTCCGCAATACTTTGCCATGTTTTAACGGCCTTTACATTCATCCAACGCCTTTTTTTTCTTTTCTTTCTTCCTTTCGTTGCAATTTTCCAACGCTTTCACGTCTATTGAAGATAGTGAGGCAAAAGAAGAGTATTATAACCTCAGTAACATAATGAAATTCGTATCATATTATTATTATTTTTATCACTTTGTTCATTTCACCTATCTGCTTATAAACCATGTTGCAAGGTGTATCGTATACATACTTCAGAATTAAGAACAATTTTTTTCATCACTCCAACAGCTGGTGCCTAGGGGAAAAAAGTTGATTGACAGAAAGAAACAAAGAAATGAAAAATTCAAGTAGAGAAAAAAATGCAATCAACATTTGCACTGTGCGAAAAGGAAAAGAAGAAATAAGTTAGGTTTATAGATATTTTCAAAAGGCAACAAGTTCCATACTATTATCGCAGATTGTTCACTGAATAACCAAACAATTTTTTCGTTTTCATACGAAAAACAAATATTGCTGAAAATTACAAAAGGAATTTGTCGAAATTAAAATTTGTTTAAAGGATGAGATACTCCTTTTCGTCTATATGGATGTTATGATCCACAAGGAGAAATTAAACCATGACTAATGGTCGTCCATATGGCGGTTGTTTTCGTATAGAATATATATATATACGAATTAAAATGAAATAAAGCAAAAGCAGTGTCGTGACTAAATGGTGACATTGCAACCGGCAAATAACCATAATATTTCTAATCTTTCAATAATATATTGAAGCAATTTTATAGCAATACGTTTCCTAATATGAAACGAAGAGTATAAAATAATAATTTGAGTATGACATTTCTCACCATTAGGGCCATATCACAGGATTTTGATGTATGATGGACGTGAAGAATCCGTGCGCCCAATTCAACCAACTTTCTCCGCAATTGTTTCACGGAGACGCCGAGCGTCTGTATGCAGCGACGCCGCAGCTTCATTTGAATGATGATGACGCCAGATTGACGTGATACAATAATTAATGCACTTTTTCTTTTGTATGTATATTAAGTTTGACAGCAAATGCACGTGCTGAGTTTTTGTGTTACAAGTTGTGGCTCCAAAATTGTGTAGTGAGAAACAAGTGAGAAAAATTAATGAAAACACACAACGACGAAATGTCAGTCAGCTGTCAAGTTGCTACCATGACGCTGCAGCATTTGCCCTTGGTATTTATATTTTTATAAATTTTCTCTTTGCACCAGTCCTAGTTTGTTTTTTCTATCTAAACGTTTTGTCATTTCTTCTCTTCGTTTTTCATCCACTTCATCTGTCATTCACATTCGCACACACTGTCACACACACTCACACGCACACACAAACACATACATCAGTTAAATGCCCACATCATTATGAAAATTAAATGAAGCTTTGGCAGTGGCTATTAAAATTGAAAATTCCTTTTCGTTTTCCGTTCATTTTTATCCCTTTTTATGTCGTCAATATAGCCACCACTTTTTTTTTCATCGTTTTCTCATTCTAATAAAGTTCGACTAGCGATTTTTACTTTGAATACAGTTCCTCCAGCTACATTTAAAGGACGTCAGTGAGGAAAAAAATTATCCAACCCTCAATGACCTATACAACTGACGTGTTCTCATCCAATTCCACTTCATTGTAACATTATCTATTGGCCAAAACGAAGAACGCCAATGAACAATAAGAACACATATTGACAATGTAATTTATCACTTTGTGATTTATCATTGAAAATATATAGAAACCCCTTCATATTTATCTTATTTTATGATACTTCAATTAACTCTTCTCAATTATTTTATGTCATATTTTCTCTCTATATACCCCACAAGTTTTCATTCCAATTCACAAATTGCAATAACTCTCCATTATCATATAATTTTTTCGTTGACTATGACACATCAGGTTGTATATGATAGTTATGTTAGCTCATAAATAGCCTCATGTTTTGAAATTTCACACGATATGATGATGAGAGAGGTACATTGAAGTTTAAATTATATACGAATAAATAAGGTGCGAATAAGAGTTTTGACTGCGTGTTTTGCAGTTAGGAATTGTGGGCGTCGATTGCACATCAAGTCCAGCGGTAGACTGAACTCATCCGGTGGCTGCGAGGCCGCAGCACCGTCGTCGATGAGGCTCGCTTGTCGTTCGAGACCTCTTGTCTCTCTCTCTCTCCCCCTCCCACCCTCCTCTCTCTCTCTCTCTCTCTCTCTCTCTCTGTTCAAACCATTCGCTTGATGTGTGTCCCCCTTTCGTCGCGGCGGCCCGCGTGTCCAACCAGCAGCTACACAACGCTCGTCGACCCGTACAGTCTCGCGCCCCGCAACACTGTCTGACATCCCTCGCCGCCCACGGTCGACAGCGCTTTTGCCTTGCCTTGCCTTGCCTTGCCTTGCCTTGCCTTGCCTTGCCTTGCCTTGTCTTGCCTTGTCTTGCCTTGTCTTGCCTTGTCTTGCTTGTATTGCTGCCCCACCGATTGTATAGTACTGCGCCAGACCACACCAGACCACGCCAGACGGGGTTTAGCGCCTTTTCCATGTATTCGTGTCTCTTCTATCTATATATATTTGTACGTGTCCACGTAAATGCATAGCGGGCGCGCGCAACTCACTCAACCTCCCTTGGGTTCTCTCTTTCTCTCTTTCTTCCGTCCACGCGAGGGTCGTACAATCTACTCTCTCTCTCTCCCTGTTTCATAGCTCGATGCAATTGCCAACGATTCTCTCTCTTTCTCTCTATTCCCTTGCCACGAAGAGCTCGACACACGACCCTATCGGCCCCTATCTGTATATGTTGTTGACGTTTGCGTCGTGCACGTGTGCGCATGAGCCAGCCAACCGGACCAGCCGACCGGTGAGTGCGCTTTCTCACCGTCCGACCTCCATCCCCTTTTTTTTCTCTCCTTCTCTCTCGTTTTTCATTTTTATTTTCCTTTTTTTTCCATTTATTTCAGTGCAGCAGATACGGGAGTATACAGTTGAAGAAAAAAAATGCAAGTCCATTCGAAAGTTTGGGCTAATGAAAGATAAGAGAGACCTAAATTTCATACAAAAATTTCTTAATTAATGATATACTGATTCAGTGGAGAATATGAAACACTCCAGTATTATTTGATTGTTATTACATCGATTATATTAAATTAAAGTATCAATTCGGTGACCTCAATTCATCGGTGATATTTTTCAAATGATCAAGATTTAGATGACTTTCTTTGACGTAATCGATTGATTACATCTTTTCATTTTTCAGATATTTTTAATCATGAATTTGCAGCGCCCAAAAGACAACAGCGTGAAGATAGAGAGCTAAATTCTTTTTTTTTTTTTTTTTTCGATTAATTTTATCAATGCTTATATCTCAATCTTCGAAAATCAAATGATGAATCTTTACTATCAAGAGCTTGAAAAATTGATGGCTTCCAATGTAGTTATCTTTTATACACTTTTATACATTATGCTGCCAACTAAAATTTCATTTAAATTGGCAACATATTATTCCCTCCATGATCATTCATAATAATTTAACGTTTTCTGATTCACAATCGGTGTATTTACAGTGAGTAAATTTGGGGATAAAAGAGTAAGGGGGGGATTAATCATATTCAAATTTGAATCAATATGATAAACATATAGCACACGTACGGAGACAATTTGGAATATAAATATAGTATAAATCTTAAATGTGAATTTACGTGTGTGAAATTATATGATTTCACGTGCACTCCATTGATTTTATGCCTTACGTCATTGCATTGTGTAACGGCCTTCTGACCAAGTGTTATTGAGAGCCAACGAGTCGTCGACTAGTTCGGAGAATGCGCGTGTTTCTTTGGGAAATTCATGCGTTATACTGCGACTGAGCATTCTATTATATCTTCTCTCGTTCATATAAAACATATATACACATTTTACTACACATATCGGTAATGGCCATTCAGGAAATTTCAGATAAAATTTTTAATCAACTCGAATATTTTCTTCATCAACAGAATAGTCATCATACTGATTCTATAGATGGAAAATGACTCTGCAACGATAGGTTGAATAAAAATAACTCCGATATAAATAAGTCCAAACTAAAATACCTCCTTATAACATGGGTATGAGTTATTTTTGTTTGGACTTATTCATATTGGATTAATTTTTTTTTTTCGCGTTATTGTTACAGAAGTTATTTCGACAAAAGTTATCTTAAACGATCACTTATTGTATGATTATTCAGTATTTTCGAATTCTTATTGTTTCAACTCAATTCAATTTATGAATTGCAATCAGAATGCTCAACAATTATCATATACTTAGATTATAAGTGGGAGAAAGAGGAAGAGACGAATTAATTACGAAAATTGATAATGAAAAAGAAAAAAAATATATAATCACAGTGAGCAATCCGTTTCAGTAACTTTGAAATGATCGTCATGATCAAAATAATCCAATCCATACTTTATAAAGTATTCAATTCAAGAAATGATATGAGATGAATTGTATTCCGATTGATTGCAATATCTTAAAGTTGCTCAATTACGAGAAATAATAAAAGAATCGGAAAATATTGAGGGCATAAAGTGCAACGAAGCAGTCGCTTACGAAGCATTCTCTTGGCTCGACCTGGTGGGCGAGACTATTCCACCCCTCTCCCACCAACTCTCTATCGTACATGCTTTATACAGTTAGTATACTATATGCTTATGCGGTTAAATCAGCCTCGATGAGAGCGCAGAGCAGCCTCCACACGAGCGCCGCTAACCTTTCCTCGGCCAAGGTCGCGGCTCGTTTAACGACCACGATCGTTTCGAAGCCAGACTGGCCCCGAAAATGCGCCCCATGCGTCGTGCGCATGTCGTCAACATACTCGCGACACACCAGACTGTCGCCGCGCACCATACCGACTTTAACAAGTCCAAAATTTTTTTGTCGCTCCCTTCCTCCTGCTTTCTCCCACCCAACCTCACTCAATTTATCGAATTTATCCACTTTCTCTGACAGAAAACAATGAGAAATATTATATTTGTCGAATGATTCATTGGGAATAGCATCAAGTCCTCCTTACTCTATTCCATCTAGCGTTCACGTTATCATTTCCTCGATAATTGTTATGATTCCCAAATACTCTTCCAGATGAATTTTGCCAAACTGTTATCATCTTAAAATCAGCAAAAATATTTACAGGATTCTCAAGAGGAAAGATTTATCTTAACCAAGAAAAAAACAAGGGTTGTTTAAAATTAATCTGTGACACTTTCACCTTTCATCAATGGTTTCAATTAAAACGGCGACTTTGTGATTGATCACAAACGCCATAAAGACAAAGTATGGGCTTGATGTCATAGGGAAAAACAAAGTATTTACCAATACATACCGATTTTCGTTTCTTTCCAATAATACCGTCCTTCTTCTACACTAACGCAGAAAACTATAAATATGCGTATACTTATGTGATGTTGAAAAAAAAAAGGAGCACACGTGAAGTACTCTCATTCACACATATGTAAAACCGTGCTGGAAACAACAAACGCCAATTGTGTAGATAAAGGGCTTCTTTTTTTAGACTATTGGTTATACATTGAAAGAAGAAAATAAATGGAAAATTGAAAGAGCCTCGATTTCGAACGATTTCAGTTACTCTAATTCGAATTATTTGCTTGATCCAAAATTCCATTTTTTATTATTCACATTATTCCCCCCTTTATATATATGAAATAATGTAAATATGTTATTGTGTATAGTTGTTACAGCATGGAAATATAACCAGACAGAGTTTTTACTTATATATACATATATAGGAAGAATATAACGGAGATGGTAAAAGTACGCGGTAGTAGTACGCGTAAGAGGCATTGACGAGTTGAATTTGTGTGCGCGACGTCTAGACGATGAGGGGGGTTAGCGGAGGATTTTCGGGGGGAGCGCGAAGGGAAACTGTGGAAGTGGCGATCGAGACGCGACAAGGTTGGGGCAAATGTCGAAGTGGTTAGGTTGAGACAGAAAGACAAAAAGGGAGAGAGAGATACAGTGAGGGAGTGAAGAAAAGAAAAGGAGTGAAAAAGGAACGAGACGAAGGTGAGGGAGTCGAGACGATACGATACGATACGATACGATACGATACGATACGATACGATACGAGACGAAAGAGTATAGGAGGTATGATAACCAGCTATCATATCTCATCAATGTCTTGCACCTCCTATTCGTCATTTTTTTACCCTCTTCATACATTCATATCTTCTTTATTTTTATCATTAACTCTTTTAATTCATATTTTTTTCCATTTCTTCAATGTCTCACGGCAACATTCAACGAATACGTGTACCAAAGCAAATTATATTATATTCTATTATCTTGTACAATGCAAATGGCAAATAACATTCTATTAGTTTCAATACAACTAAAGCAATAAATAATATGAAGAATGAATAAGATTTTTTTGTATATCTTTCATTTAATAATAAAATAAATACGCTCCGATATTATCTGATGATTCTTGATTAATTAAAGTGTTGTCCTCCAAAGTTATTTCACTTCGGCCACCGGCAATGTTAGGTGAGGTGAGTTTGAAAAACATGAAAGAGCAAGAGAAGAAACAGACAATTGTCTATCATACCTACGCTTAAGGAGAAATGTAATCGGAAGGAGAGAGATCTGAGCCGATGGAATTATTTGACATGCAAATGAATGTAGACAGGAGTGAGTGACATAACAAGAGTAAATTGACAGTGTGGAAAAAAATAATCCATTCAGACCAGACTGGAAATTAATGGGAACAAAAAAAAAAAAAGATTCTGACCATTTCGTCGGCTGTCTACTTTTCATTACGGTTTTTAATTGAAAATTGAATATTCGCAACGGAAAAAATGGGTAAGTCATTACTGATTTAACCATAAATCTCTCATCTTAAAATTATGCAAATTTCAAATTATTTTTCGAAATGAATTTTAGGGGATGCAACGTGTTAAATCTTATTTCCCAGGAACATCATATATTTACTATTCCAACTTAATCATCTGAACTTTAGTATGCATCAATATAGAGAATAACTAATTATGAAAATAGTACGATTTTTTCCTGTTGGATTCAAATACACATACGTTCAATTCATAGCCAAATTATACACACCAATGTTTTACGCAAATATTCATTATCCTGAGAATTCAACCCCTCCCACAAAATTAATGTTGATTATTTTTATTGGAACAAATAGACGAATTTGTATCTGTGCACTTAATGTAAAATTTTAATCCATATCAATATTTGGTTTAACAGTACGTGGTGGAAAGAAGAAAAAAAAAGAAAGATAAATAACAAATGAAAACGAGTGGTTAATATTTCAGTGAGTCGCCAATATTTATATAGAGTCACACTCACGTTCTCGTAGCGCTTTGGAATTACGCGCTTTGCATTCCATGGCTTTCAAATATTTCAATGTCTCGACTATTTTTATCATCCGCATTGGAGCTTCACATCACTGTCCGTATTCATTTTTTCTTCCTCATATATTTATATAAGTGTATGTATTTGATGAACTACACGTATACCTGCATTAATTCACACGCACATTATTTATATATTAATGTTGTGCACAAAAGTTCAGCTACAAATATACTTATATCTGTCTATAGGATGGATAACGTATGGCAGTGATGAGAATGTTCATATTGCTTTAGATTAATATTTCTCGTTATTACTCACTTTCTCTCATATTATTATTATTATTATTATTATTTTTAATAATGAGGAGATTGATCCCAAACAAATTTCTTCATTTCCAATGGATATATAGGCAAATTGCATAATCATTAGCCATCAGTCTAACTAAATTTTCCAGTAAAAAATATGGAACTGAGACATGCCCAACGCTGCCGTGGATTCAACCATCAGATCTTTCATGGAGTCGCGTTATTATCAAGCAATAATATATGCCAAGCGGTTAATATTCGGTTGTTATGAAGTGGCCCAGCGTCACAATCGAGATGATGCAGACAAATGTAATAAAACAGAAAGAAATGAAGAGAGGAGAGGAGAGAAGAGAAAAGGAGTAGAGAGGAGAAAGAAGTGATACCAAAGTGCGTGCATGTTGCGCTATACGAGACTGAACAATGACAGTTGAATCATATATACGAGTCCGTTCACCTCACTTGCGGACACTCTGCGGTACGTATAGCGACGCGCATTAAACTCAACTGTTGTAAAGGTACACACATATGTTTATATTGATATTTAGACCGTACACATTTAAATCTATTTGTAAAACCGACGCGACTGAATAAACATTATCAAACAAATAAAATGATAAATGAAATGATAGGTATAACAAACAAGACGCAAACAATAAATATTAAAAATAGAGGGAAAAAATAAACTGTATTATTTATTGATTTTTTCGCACCATTCCTGTCTCTCAGCAATATACAATTTGTATTTGAATAAAAATTCAATAAATTATGATTGAATGGTTGTTGACATATTTATAAATAATTTTATGTATGTGCGTATTATTATTACGATTATCAAACATCCAATGAAATGATATCTGGTGAGTGGGCGCGACGCTAAAAATACCCACTCTATATACGCTTTTACGGTCGCGTAGCACTCTATATATTTCCGTAGTGAGTTAAGCGCGCGCTCACTGTAAAATGCCCACGCGCGTGTTTGCAATCGTTCATTACAATAATTCCGTTGAATTCCGGCAGTAAATAAACGATATATATATATGATGCGAAGGAAAGAGCGTGACGCGTACCGAGTGCGTAGAGTGGTATAATATGGTCGATGCCCCAGTGCCGCGTGCACTTGGCACCATATTTTCCTACCCCAATCCAACTCTCGTCGCCTCGACCAGTTGAAGCACGAGAGGGTTAACTTCCTTCTTCTCATCACCGAATTAACCACCAGTTTTTCCCAAATGGATGCAGAAACAGTTTCATTAATTCAAGTGAAAAAGAAAAAAAAAAGGAATGGCCGAAATAGATGTATATCTGATGACTATTACCCAATCAATTGACAGAATATTCAACGACCTATTACGGTTTTCAACTGTAATAATTCAGTGTTCCCATGAAAATTCCATAAAAACGGAATCCAGCTGGCCGACAGGTGAAACAAACATGCGCAGTTTATATTTGGACCCAATCAACATGTCTCCAAATTGCAAAACAAAAATGAATTATTCCGAGCATAAAAGTAGATAAATAGTTTTGGATATATTCGTCTATAAATGTTATTTTCTTCTCATTTGTTTTTGATTCCTCAATGGTTAATAAATGAGAATGCAATAACTCACACGCGCCCATAAAGGTGGTGCCTCGCGTCGTGGACGTTCTTCCGTGCTTGGTGTCCTTCCCGTTGACCTTGACCTCAGTCGCCACGTCCTTTAACACTTGCGTTCTCCTCGTATCCGCCGTATTTCCCGTAGCCGCCTTGGTATTGCGCGTTCTCGTCGTATTCGTCGTTTTCGTCGTTATTATAGTTGTTCTTGTCGCGAGTTTGTTTATTGCTGTTATTGTTATTGTCTTCTTCCTCTTTTTCTTCTTTCTCTTCTTCGCTTCTTTCTTTTCATCGGCTTCTTGTCCACTGTTTATGGGACTGCTACTACTACTGCTACTACACGGGCCCCTCGGGCGGGTCCCTGCACGACCAGCGGCACCCGGCTCATCGGGACAGGACGACCGCGATGACATCGGCTCGGCAATACTGTCGTCTAACTCTGCACCACCACCACCCGAACACTACCGCACTACCACGACACAAGCAAATATATATACAAACAAAAAAACCAAACACACTATGCAATTTCTTTTATCTATTTTTTCCCTTCCCTTGCACTTATGAATATTTATCCACGCAATATACCCCAGATACATTCACCATCGGCACAACGTCAACCTATAATCAGTTTCATAATTATCCATCGTCAATCGCGACATTTTTTTACATTTTTTAATTGTAACTTGATTATATATGAATGATTTCCGATTGAGCATCCTTAAATTTTTCAACATCATCGTGAATTTTATAACGTCGTTTCAATTATTGGTAGCCCCAATCCTCGTTGTGTGTTTTCCATTACTGCCCCTATCATTATCACCATGATCAACATCATGGTGATCGTCATCTTCAATATCGATAATGTACTATTGTTCACGTCGAAGTAGATAAACGAATTGGTCATTATTTTTTTCGCGTTGTTTACATGTCACACAACACAAATATGAGTATATAAGTCCTCTTCTCAATCGCCAATTACCGCTTCGAGATTATTTTCTTCAGGGTATTCGCTTGAATTCATTCAGTACTAGCGGTGGTTGCACCCAATTCGACACCTGCAACTAAACATAATAAACAGAGATGAAAAAAAAATCATGGAATTGTATAAATTATTATCATACAGAATGTCATAAATCGCTCATAGATTATCATGCCTTTCATATGAATGAATAATGTCATGGATACCGAGATTGATTTTGGCAATGATAATTTGAAGAAATTACCTGAAGATTATTTGATATCATTCAAGAATTATTCATTGCGATAATCACTGGATAATATAAATATTGAATGAATTTGTTCTTACAATATGAAAAATGAATTATACTTCATGCTGCGGACGTCCGAAAAAAATGTGTAATGGAAATATTTCCGGATAAGAAAATGGTGATTTTACTACATGCGTGTGACGAAATATAATGATACAAAATGTCACATTCTGTCTAAATTCTATTTTAGTTTTCAGTTCGAAATGTCAATTGATCCCAAAAATATTCAAGTTATCCCTCATGATAAATGTACAAGACGTTGGCGCACAATATACCTTCGTTTCTTGTATCCCAATGTTTAACGAATCATTTTCAATTCAATTTCCCTCACATCAACCTATCAACAACCCCCACTAAAAATATGACCATAAAAAAATTTCGAATTTATTAATCAAAAAATCTTTCGTGTGTTGATAAAACTCTCAAATTGTTTCGTATAATAAGATTGTACCGATTTACAGGGAGAGAGAGCAAGAGAAGGGCAGTGTTATGTGTAATAGAGACGCGCGCAAGAAAAGTGAATTGGAGTCGTATGATAGAGTAAAAAATGTGTGGCATACATATATACATATGTAAGCCCTCTCTCCACTCTACATGCCACTATATAGCATGTTCTATTTTCGAGTGAACCGCATTCGTGATTGGGGGAATCTCGCGTGTAACCTCCAACAACCCAACAGAATGACAAAAATTATCTTGGTTGCAATAAACAACAAAACAATTAGTATATTAAATTGAAAACAATGTAAGCACAATCTAATGGTAACTCATCATTGGATCAACAAATATTGCAAATTATGGTGGAAAATAGTGCGAGGGAGAAGGGTGGGGAAAGAACATACGATAATAGTATACATAATGAAAAAATAAAATGCTGCGCGGATGTAAGTATACCACATGAGCCATATAACATACAAGGGGGAAAGAAGAGAGACGGCCATTACTGAAGGATTCTGCTCAATCACACGCACATGCACACAAACAAACTCTGTATCATTCATTTTAGTATAACGTCAACGAAACACTCACTTGCTGTGTGGTTTATTGTCGTGCATCAGTGTAAGCATCGAATGCTGTTTTCGCTATCGTCCATCCGCACAACGACAATTCAATTTGATTTTTTCGGATATTTATGTTATTCCAAAAGGGAACTTGAGGTTTTTATCATCATCATCATCATTATTATTATTATTATTATGTGGCCGCGCATGCGTGATGCATACATATATGTATGTATACAAAAACATGCATATATTGGCATTGCTAGTGTATTTGGTGTCTATATGTATATATATATATTTGTATGCGTGATGTGTTATGTTGTGTGCAGAGTTTTGCAAATGCCGCGTGGTAGTGTGATCCCTGTTTGTTAGAGAAGCTGTCTGGTCCCGTCCATTCTTCTCTATTGCGTGCAAACCAAGCACAAACCCGTGTTGTTCATCCGACGTATAAATCGGCTCACTTGTCTCCAGGTAAGACGCGACAGATGCGTGGAAACACGAGCAAACACGAGTAAGCAAGTGAGAAAACGATGACGGGTGAGGAGGTGAAGAAAGAAAAATATAGGAAGAATGCGTATCACGAGGTTATAACCAGCGCACGGAGCAACACAAGTACAGCCTGCTATCTGATGGCACTGTATTCAACGCTCATCGCCTCTCATCGCCTCACATCGTCGTACATCGTCGTACATCGTCGTACATCGTCGTACATCGTCGTACATCGTCGTACATCGTCGTAGATCGTCGTTCATCGTCGTACATCGCCGTACATTCTCGTAGGCTCCAATACGCAAATATTTTCGGTAAATACTCGGTTATTATCGAGTATTCTCGGTTATTCTCGGTTAATTACGGCCATGTTCGTATAAATACATTGGATTGGTTTCGGCACAATCGCACGATGATTGTAACATAATGTTACTAACATTGACGGCGGTGGTGGTGGTGGCGTCGGCGTCGTTCGCATTTCGTTGCATTGGCGACATTCAATGCTGATGTCGGCCACTGTTGCCTATTCACGTAAACACATATTCATACATTTCATTTATTCTCGTGTTCATTCTATATTATAATCATAATACGCATTTATCTATGAGTGTAAATTTAGCAGATATTCTCATTTTAGAATGACAATAACAACTTTAACGTCCATACTTGTTTCATGAGAAGCGTCTGGGCTAAAACCAATGATATTGTTAACACGTTTTATATTTTTCCCCAATATGATAAGTTGTTTGTTACATTTTTTTGCGATTTCGTCTCGAAATATATAAATATTATAAATTTATACATTATATTGGTGTATTTCTACAGGCAATTAATGACGCATTATAAAATATGTCAAGCTGATATGATATTGTCGCGCTTTTCTTGGCACAGACGTTTCAATTATTGCTGTAGCTATAAATCATTCACGATATGATTATAATACGAACCGTTATCGATGCAGAAGTCATCTTTTTTCTCTCCTCAAACCAGATGTGAATATCACCATATCGCAATTTTTCTTGCCATTCGTTATGTGGATACCCCTTTAAAATTTATAGAATTTTAGGACAAATATTTTTGATTATGAATATACGCTAGTCACAACATTGCATGAAATAAACTTGGTAGGTAATTCACGCATATAAACCATCTTCATACACACATCAGCCTTAAGTGCAATTGTACTTCGCTATATAAACCTGCCTGCATAGCCACCATGTATCTAGGTAGCGAAATGATCGCAATCGGATGAGCAGTTTTGATGTCATTGAGCTACCAATCAAATCACACAGGACAATCATATATATATATATACATGAGAACCCATTAGAATATTTTTAAGCGCTCCATTCAATGGTTACGGCGTTGATTATTCGCGACACATTAAACCCAACGCCATCAAACTCATCTCACCCTCAATTGTACTGCCATCTTCTAGTTTTTAATGGGCACATATATATATATATGTTAAGGTGAATACATGTGTATATGGGTTGGGGAGTTGCTATCGTTCAGCGATAAAAGTCGATGAGGATAATAACGCGTTGATAGTGCTCTGGGTGATGTTCGCGTATAGTCTGGCCCGCGTCCGCCCGTCTGGATGACTGTCAGTGGGTCGTTGAACCCCCCTCACCTCTACACCCTCGACCGTCATTACGAGGCCGTTGCGCCAAGTCTGTGTATCACAATGTGTATGCAATATGTGTGTAAACACTCAAACATACATATTCTGCATCAACTTTGGAACAGAAAAAAATAATCGTATGATTAAAATAATAGACGTGAACGAAAAAAAAAAACAAAAGAAACGCAAGTGTGTACGCATAAAATGTGACTGAATCTACATGTAGGTGGTTTACAACAATTCCTTATAAATATTTGTGATCAAAATAATTCATAATATTTTAATTGAAGATGATAATTTTTATAAAAGGATCAATTTTTTTAGTATTCATAATATCATCTGATATCTACTTTCGAACTAATGTCTAAATACATGAGAGATGTTGCAATAAATCCGCTATCAGTGTATAAATATGCATGACACTACTCAATATGATATGCAGATATGTACTTTGAAATAGCTACGAGATTTTATTTATTTATCTTCGTCATATAGACCATACAAAAGAATTGGAATGTATTTAGATATAAAATATAAAATGTAGAATGAAACAAGAATCATACTCCGAGGTATATGAAAGTGGCACTGCAACAGTTTGACTATGTATATTTGTGTGTGTGTGTGTGTGTATATGTGGCTTGACGTCTGATGCACGAGGGGTGTCCCTCGCGGCGGGGGTTAGTCTAGACGAGGAGACCCCCGATTCACTTTTCTCACTCCTCTCTCACTTTCTCCCTCCCTCTGTACGCTCTCTCCACGGCGCTTCTCATCCCTTACTGCAACTGCATAATACCAACTGGTACATGTATACGTACATCAAGAAGAAGAAGAAAAAGTAGGAGAAGCGTTGGTGGTATATACATAGATATGTAAAATAGCCGACGTCGCGAAACTATGTATGGCACATATACATTCATATTGTTCAATTGCGTCATTCAGAATTGCATTTGCGTCCGATATTTATGTCTGTCGACGTGAAAACAAAAATAAAGAAAAAATAATATTACTATATATCAAATATTTAATATTGACCACATGTTAATAATATTTTTCTCGTTTCTTGGCCAATTATCAGATGGAAACGTGAGATGAGAAAAAAAACAAGAAATCAGTAAAGATCACTCTGAACAGATCACTCTGAACAGATCACTCTGAACAGATCCTCTTGTCAAGGTCATACCGCTGATGTCCCCATAGCTATATAAACGCGCGACGTTAAAAAAGACTGTGCACATTAGAGTGAGAGGGAATAAGAAAGATGAGAGAGAATAAGAGCGCATCAGTTGACGAAGTCATGTCGCTTCGGACCTTGCTCTTTTTTATCCTGGCTACATGACTTGTGCACTCACTCGCGCACAACACCGACACTCTCGTATATCTATATATCCGCAACGAATTCACCATATCAGGAACGACGTCGTCGCTTGCGCGCGGCAGGCGCGGTAGAAGGGGAGTCTAGACGCAACGTCACGAGTACGTAGCGGCTTTCCCCTTGCAGTCACCACCACCCAGCCGCAGACATTGGCGAGTCGAGAGTGAGAAGGAAAATGCACAAGACCAGACACAGACAGGGGCAAAAGATAAAGTGCAGACTGCAAAAGCGGGCATGATTTGGGCATTTCTGTCATACAGGAAGTGACAATAGAGTGTATGTGCTGACGGGAAAATACACGCACTAGTTGTACGCTGGCGAGTGAGTACAAGATAAATGCACGAAAAAATTCCGAAATTACATTAAATGAATATGCAATGAAAATAATAAATAACATCGTGAAAGAGAGAAAGAGAGTAGAAAAATATTGACATCGATAGTATGCTGTTATGCTGTTGCAGTGTGTATGTGTACACTCATCGTATAACCATTCACCAACACATAGAATTATTTGATGCCTATAGGCGTGCACAATTCGAATTATACAAGGGTAAATTCGTGGCCAACCTCCCATGATTTAAACTCCACAGTTGACTTACACAATGTGTGTGCTTACACACGTAGTGAGAGCTATCAGAAGTATTCTCAGACATACTCGGCCTATTTCCCTTCACTCGTGCACACATACTCGCTGTTTTCGTACAAATATACATCAATTAAAACAAGTATATAGAAGAAATAACAGGGTGTGAGTACTCAAAGTTGGGGCGAGAGGTAAAGTAAAAGTAAGATGTGAAAAAAAAGGAAATACCAATTGCACATCATACCATATCATCTTGTTCCTTCTAAATTCATTATCACCATTCAATTTTTCGTTTTGCTTCTTTCGTTGTATCTCTGACCTATGTCAATTATCTACCATCTCATAGCTTGAATAGAATCCATACATATACATTTATATGATGCGGTACTTTGATGGAGTATATTGTATAATAGCCAATGCACCTATTCTAATTTTTGCTTTATATCACAATTTCACATCATTACAAAAAAAATTGATTATCCCGCTGATAATTTACAATCGTGAATTTAGGATTCACTAGCTTTTCAATCAAATCGCAAAATAGTGTCTGTGTGTCAATATGAAATTGCGGAACAATAGTTGTTCAGAAAAGCTCACCGCAATATTAAAAAAAGTCTCGTTTCCCTTCAGAAATGTGTGCTGAATGTGGGAATATGTTGGCTACACACAGCCAATCGTAATGTTGAAATACTCGATGAGGGATGTATACATATATACGCATTGACACCCCGGCTAGACTTGTGTCTACCCCCGTTGGGCGATCATCAGGGTCAGTCGTTCTGGGCTCCCAGACCAGACAGGAGAGATAGTTGCGACGTGGAGCGTGGCAATGCTATAGAGAAAGACCGAACACAACATAGGGAGGTGAGAGCGATATGCAGGAGTGAGAGGTGGTCCGCCGCCGGTGCGAGGTGGAGAGTTCTCGACTAGACACCGCTCAGACGGTCCAGAGGGAGTAAGGGGAACACAGTAGCGCCGGGATCATTTATATACATACATTGACGTAATCCATTTCTATTCTATACGATTGGGCAATATTTTTCGAATGTTCACACATTCACAAGTATATATGAATTTATGGCGTACATTGTAAATCAAGATGCTTTTTTTTCTTCTAGTTTTATATTGTTCTCTTGTTATTTCAATATTTTCTTCAGTGGACGCTTGACTAATGCATTATGAGAACAAAGCACCACTTGGCAATATCAGGTAATTGCTTTTTTTTTGCGTCTTCAAATACAGACTCATAAGGGTATTTGTACCAAATGTCCGCGCTGGAGTTGGAAATGTTGTGAACAAACACTGGATTCATGTAAAATTGTCGTGTTTGATTTCGATTTCACTTCATTCGTGAAATGATATGAGCGTTTCCTTTTTCTTCTTATTAATCAATTTTCAGGTCTTTCTGCTCTTCATTTCTTCATTAATCCATCACCCCATTCACTGTACACACTAGGAGTAAGTCGTGTAGAAAAAAAAAAAATTTCTCTCTCTACCTGGCAGAGTAGTGATTACTCGTCGGATATAAATATTTTATTGCGTTAAATATTGCAAAAGAAATATGTAAATGTATGCGGCGCCCTATTTTCCTCTCGCATTGCTATATGCCTATGTGAATATTTTATCGAACAAACACTCTCGAGAACGATCGTATACAGAACGGAATTATTGTCTTGCACCATTCACAAAAAGTGTTTATTACTTTATATCCTTGTGTAATGCGAAAATAATCATTTGTTTATACTAATGAAACAAGACGGCAACCCGGAAGTTGAAAAATCTGAAAAAGCATATGCCAACAAACATGAATTTTCGGTTGACAATCGGCAGAGCTTCGTGACCCGCGATAACACAAGGTAAAGTATTAGAATTACAATAAGACTCTATCGACGTGTCTCATTCTAATGGTTAAAAACACGATATTTTCCCTTTAATGAACAGGAAAGAGATAATTAGTATCGAGAAAAAGTGTGAAAAAAATCGGAGCAAGTATGACCATTTGTCCGGTGGGAATGTCAAACGGGTAAGAACTAAATTATTAAAAGATTAATTAATGATAAACAGCTGTTGTGATACTGATAGTAATGCTATAATCAGTTGGCGGAGGAATATTTCAATGGTATGCACGATGACAACAGAAAAAAATATGTGCATAAAGTTAAATTATCCGATACGATAGAAATATTGCGGATGGTGATGAAACCCTCACCACCAATCCCAAATACGAGTTCAGCAATGGTAGGTTGGAGGTCATCATCGAACGATTATAATCTCGAAATTTTTGGTACCCTTTACATTTCACCGCAACATACGATGGTGCCACTGGATCCAGCTGAAATTTCTCATCAGAAATTCATTTATCTCGGTTGAATGAGTATTATTTTCAAATGTAGGATAAAAATCGACATCAATATAAGTTCAATGAAATAATTATTATCGTTATTATTCTACATTGCAAAATATTTTTGTTTCAATGTTGGTGGCAATTTTTCGGTCAGTGAGATAGGATTGACCTCTACGGCAACCATCTCCCCATCGTCCAGCCATTCCAGGTGTACCAAGTGCTAAAAAGATATGTGCATTGTACTAAAAAATGATTCGATACTGTGAGCAGATTCTTCTTTTCTCAAAATCGTTATGCTAAATCTTACCTTATATTTCTTGACTACTTTAATCATATTTTCGGAATAACTATCGTCCTCCCCATTCATATGTTTCCTAATTTTCATCGGTTTGGTTGGAATGGATTCGCGATCTTTACGGATTACATATACAGTAGTATCATCATGAACGATAAAGATATTTTCATTATCTGGATCAAATGTGACATTTGTAATGGGAAATGGTCGCGATAACCAATGGGTTGGTATACGTTTTTGTAAGTTATTGGAAAATTCTGTATGCTGCCTAGACAATAAATTGTATTCAATTATCTGTAACAAAAAATAATAAATATCGACAATTACTCATAAAATATACAACTCAACTGGCTAGACCTGTTTTTCACGCTACGAATGTTATATATTCTTACCTTATGATCAGAGTAAATGACCACAAGATTGGATGTACGATGTTGTACTGCCATTGCCGTTGATGGACATGTGTAACGTGGAAGTGACCACCAATCGGGTGAGTCTGTAGCAAATTTATCATCCACTGTGTAAACAATGATACCGCCATAGCGATCAGAGCATATCAGATACTTGTTATCCGGTGAAAAGCACAACAAACTAATATTCTCCATTTTATGTTTCATGGTATAAAAAGATCCCGCTAATCTCAATTGTTTTTTCACCACTTTGAACACAGATACTTTATTTCCATCATGATTATGTGTTACAGCCACCAATAACTTATTATTTGGACTAAATAACATTTTGTGTACTCTTTTCAACAATTTATCTGTTTCGTTGTTCTTCATTAATTGTGTATCACCATCAATGATATCAAAATTGAATACTCTCATATGACTCTCAGTCGAATATACAATTATTTTGGAGTTTTTCGATACTGCGTAAGATGTTATACTCTCATCTCCTTTCGTACGTAATTCAAGGAGTTTCACTGGCCCTCTCTCCAGCGAATGAAACATCCCCAAAGGTACTTGATCTTTGGTAGGTTCACCAAGCTTCCACAATTCGAGATAATTGACGTATCGCAATACCACGCACCGAGACTTCTGACAAACTATGACGCTATTGGGTTGCAAGAGTGGTGGATATTTTGTCAACACCTTCGGCGGATAACTTGATTGGGCCAGATAACCATCGACGCCAGCTGAATACAATTTTCCATTCGCATCCACTAGCGCTCTTACATCATGTGTATGTAATCGTCTCTCAATGCCTTTCACCCATCGCGGTGTTATTCTATTACCAGTCGTGCTTGATGCAGATTTGAAAACTTTAGAAAAACTACGAATAACTGGATCAACCCCAGCACAATAAATAACATTTTTATCGTGGGATATGGCCAAAGCGAGAATATCTGCAGTATGACTTTCATGTGACTCAATCAGTGTACCCATATTTGGATCCCAGATTGATAGAACACCTCTCGAATCACCGGACACAATATGATTATCGTTAGTCACTCCTAAACACCATACAATCGTTTCTTTTTTGATATGCTTACGTGATGTTGTCATTTTGTGTATTGCGTGACCAGAAATGGCATTCCAAACTCTTACGGTATCTGATGACCCAGTGTATATCATATCGCCAGTATTGTCCCATTTAAGACACAAAATTCTGCCTTTTTGTTTGTCAAATATTCGTTCATATATCAAAGAATCGTCACTTATCGAGAATGTGTTGATATAACCATCTTCAGTGCCGACAGCAATTTTCGTTTTGGTAGGATTCACATCTATACACCATGCCGCACCGCCAGTGACGGCTATCTCGTGCTTAATGCTAAGTTTCAATAAATCATATTCTATTATCATACCGCGTAAACCAGTGGATAATAGTCTGTTTTCATTTATCCATATCATAGATTCTATTGAATCATCAGAATGACCGACAATAGTAGACGCTAAAAACGGAGCATTTGCCTCATTCCATATTTCCACTGAATTGTCATTTCTTCAAAGTGAACAAGAAAAAACAAAAATAAACAAAAACAGCATTAATGCACTTCAGTTGAAGGGAATTTTATGAGTTTTTATATGAAAGTATATAAACAGTGAAACTAACCTCGAGAGTGCCACTTTTTTGCTACTTGGATCGTAGCAAAGACACAGAATTGATCGTGGCTCTAAATTATAAAATCTGATATTGTGTATTTTACAGGTAGACATTTTCAATCCCTATAATTATTATTTAATTATTATAATAATTCTGATGAATAATGGCGACACACGTGGGAGACGCCATACTTCTCGGCACGTTGATTGCTTGTGGCTTCAACACAGCAGTACCACAACTCTACCAAATGAGTCCCTATTAGCATATATCCCTAGATAAACAATGCAACCGAAAATATTCCTACCATCAATTTCCTCGACTATTGAATCTTGAATGTTCCAACTGTAGATTATCTGTAGCAATAAAAATTCCCATCAGCCAAATGTATCTCATAGATTTTTCCTACTTTTTGATTTAGCTACAAGTCGTGATTTCTCCCTTTGAAAATTTCTTTATATTTATGAAGTGGATGCTATCCGTCACATCAATTTGTGGACATTTCTGTTAATTGATATCTATACTGCACATGCGCAACCACCACATTCGATTTTCCCGGTAAAATGATAATACCCATAGTGAGGTTAGTTTCATCTTTATCAATAAATGATTCTTACTAACTTGATCCCATATTGATCACAAACAATTTTCTGTTAGTACAATTTGAATTTTTCAATGATACAAGTTATACTCTACGATCTAGTGAACCAGGAACGCTGCCAGAATGGGCTATAGTCGAATTACAAGGTAATCTAGAGACTTATCAGAGTGTAATAGATGCCAATACTCAACGATTCATCGGAGATTTGCATTATGAGAAGAGTAATGACAGTTCAGCGATATTAATCATTGGGATGCACATTTTGCATGGAAAAGAAGTAACTTTACCAAAAGCACTTGGGGTATTGGTAAAAAATGTCAAGAGGGTCAATGATGTGGATGGAAATATTGAACAAGAAACTGAATGGCATGTAAAAGCTCTTATACGAAAAAAATTGATATTCAAAACAAGACCGAGACCAATTGTGACCGATATTCCGAAATCTACATCATCATAAAATAGTTCCTCGTCAATAAACTGCTTATTAATATATATTTTTAAATTATAATTTATTATAATTGAACATTAATCTTTCATCTCTCCTTCCTCATCCTCTTCTTCGACACCCCTTATGTACATTACATTGTTACATCGAATCAGAACTTCACCCAGATTTCCTGTACAAACTCCATCAACATGTTCCTCTGTATTCGCCAATTGTAAATTCATATAGCCGTCCACAGAGACTAAATAGCCTTTATACTCATGGCCCCATTTCAATTTTACCATTACCGGTTTTCCAGTCAATCCATTGAGGAATGGCTTTGGATTAATAGGCATTGTTGCAGTTGCAGCCATTGTGCTAAAACGTAAAAACCAAATGTATTCGTAGAAATAATCGTTCGAGTACATGAAAAAATACATCTTGTAGGTTGTGGCAGTTGAAACAATTTCATAATGTGTGATGAAGTGTATGAAATATTGGATTATTTTAATTTATCACAATGTTAGTGAAGTATACTTACTTGTTTGACTATCCGTGCTATATTTTTTTCTAATATAATATTGATGAACAATGGCGGCATATATATAGAGACGCCATATTTTTCGTCACGTGATCGTAACGTGTTTGACCAAACATTGGTAATGTTGGCTCAAGAGAAATCATCACTGCTGCCATCTCTATGTAGTTTAAAAAACAAATGACATCATTGTTTTCTCTCTAATATGTATGTATTTTCCTCTTTGTAATAGCGGCTGCGTTTGATGAACGGTCGCGACACCACCAGTCAGCACCAGCATCAGATACCGTGACTCGTCATTGCTCATCATGTATTAGCTATTCTGCTATTGCACAGTGAAATATGTAGAAATATTATATGTGTCGCGTGTGTGTGTGTGTACTGTATATATGTAAATTGTTTCCCTTCGGCTATGGTGTAAAAATAATAGTTGTGATTCTAATTCAGATCATTCATCAGGTGAAATAACAGATTATTCACATTAAATGGCGATAATGATTTGTCATTATTCAATAATAGGTAGAAGTCACGATCGATGAGTTTCGACAAGTTTTTCTCCAAAAGTGAACAAATGTCGCTGGGCATGTAACAAGATGTACAGCTTTGAAGGAGATTATAGGCGAAAGCCCCAGCAAAATTTAGCTGGTGCAAGTAAGAGAAATGAGAAATCTGTTCTCTTACAACATGCCCAATTAGAGCGAATGAAGAGAGAAGAGTATCGTCGTCGTAATGAGGCTGCGAATAAAATTCAAGCGCAAACACGAAGTTTTCTGGAACGACAGTCAATGAAAAGAACTATTAAATGTGAATTTGATAATGCCAAAGCACAAGCAAGTTCAAAAATAATAAACGCGGACTCTTTAGTTCCATTTGTGAGGGCACTACGCTTTTTTTATAATCCCCCGGCAGATTCATCGAGATTCATTTGGTTACTGGAACAAGTTTTGGCCAACACCAAAGATATTTTGATGAAACATCACGAATGGCAATGGAGGATAAAGTATATGTTGTTTCAAATATCTATCCATGTTATTGCACTACTCATTACAATAAATGAACGACGACAATTTTTGTTATTTTTAGATGGATTTTGATACGTTGTCTGGATTTTCTCATAGAAGTTTCAAATCGCCGGTTGGAAACCATACCTCTCCGAGTATTAGAGACATTTATCCTTGAATCTGATGCACATATAGAGAGATTGGGCTACAAAGTTTATTTACGGGATATACTTAGCTATCTTGTCAAACATCGCTATTTCTATTATTTGAAACGACTGTTGGAAGACCAATTCGAATCATCATCTACCCATATACCATCCCCCACGCGAATGAATTGCTATATGAGTTTGATGAAACAACCTTTGGATTTGTGCAAAGGATGTGAGACATTTTACTTGTCTGTATTGGAAGAATTTATCCAATATATTTTGATACAGCCGATCAACGACGCAGTCAGATCATTCATATTGTCATCATTGAAAGAGTTACAAAACTTTCCATATGCCGAATTATTAAGCTGCATTAATAGAATTAACATTCAGCCTAACATGAATCTATTGGGTAGTATGTTGGTTTTGGAACCGCAAAATTTCTTTCCATCGACGGATGCCATTTTCTTAAATTACATTCACATGATTGCGTCAGTGAAATTCAAACAGAATTCATCTTGGAACGTTATTGATTTCACTACGAATGAATGGGAGGACGATGACAATGTGTCCACTGACAGTCAAGTTATTATGGTAGATCAGAGTCAAGTTGACATTTGTAAACAATGCATACTTATGTTGAATGATGAAGAACGTGTAAATGGTATTCTAGCTGCACTAGATCGTAATGAAGATCCATTATTACTTGAGTATCTTTGTCGATTATGCGATAATTTGCTGCAGACTGACAAACTCGCTACTCATAAGTACAAACTAATTTATATGCTGGCTTTCAAGCCATCATTTTTACGGAGATTATGGTCAGGTTTAATATCACCACGATGTAATTTGCAAATAATAATACGTGGTAATGCGCCAAATCAGGAAGACTCAATGAGGATTGCACCTCTTTTGGCTGTATTCTGTTCTCTTTTCAGTTTACTTATAGCAACATTACATGATTCGGAATTCTTCGTTGAAGAACATATACCCTGCGAAAAAAGTGCAATGCCATTTACCATTTCTGAGCTTGTGCCGCTATCAGCCTATCTCAAAGATATTTGTTTAGGCTTGGTTGAAATAGCGTTTTCCGATACAAGACCAACAGTTCGAGATGATTATAAACAAGCCGTTCTTGGAGGAATGACCGACAGTAATGGGTCACATTCGGGGAAACACGATTCACAAATGTTTGTGTATTTATTTAAAGTTACCGCAGGATTACTGCGACAACTGAATACGCGTGATTTGCGGCGGCAATTTTGTCCTGAAGGACATTGGATTAGTCCCAAGCTCGAACTCGATCTAATTTTACAAAGTCGACGCGGTGGTGCGGGCGGTTTGTTGAGGTCAGATAGTGAAGCCAATAGTGGCCCACCACTTTCAAATAAAGAGATACGAGCTTTGACTCTATTGAGAAAGGTACCATTTATTGTGCCATTTAACGATCGAGTTTTGGTGTTACAGTCATTGATACACAGAGATAAGATGGAGCATCGGGGAGAATTATCGCATTTTATGCAAGGTCCTTCTATACAAATATCAGTGCGGAGAAACTATTTATACGAGGATGCCCTTGGCAAATTATCGCCAGAAAATGAACCAGACTTGCGACTCAAGATGCGAGTTCAATTAATTAATAGTGCGGGTGTTGAGGAGGCGGGTGTAGATGGTGGTGGATTATTTCGTGAATTTTTATCAGAATTACTCAAAACTAGTTTCGATCCGAATCGCGGGTTTTTTCGGCTTACCAAGGACAATATGTTGTACCCTAATCCAACGGTTCATTTATTAATAGATGATTTTCCAAAGCATTATTATTTCATTGGACGAATGCTTGGGAAAGCTATCTATGAAAATTTATTGGTGGAATTACCATTTGCTGAATTCTTTTTATCAAAAATTGTTGGCAGACAATCCGATGTGGACATCCATCATTTAGATTCACTTGATCCTGTAATGTATCGGAATCTTTTATACTTGAAAAGCTATAAGGGTGATGTGACAGATCTCGGTCTAGATTTCACGGTTTTATCAGATGAATTGGGTGAACGACGAGTTGATGAATTGAAACCAAAAGGTTCCCAAATACCAGTAACAAATACAAATCGTATTGAATATATCCATTTGATGGCTGATTACAAACTGAATAAAGAAATCCGACCTCAATGCTACGCATTCAAACAGGGGATTGCCAATATTGTCCCGTTAGATTGCTTGCAAATGTTCAACAATAAAGAAATGCAATTTTTAATATCTGGTGCGCAAGTTCCTGTGGATGTTGATGATCTCAAAAATCATACGAATTATGCCGGTGGTTATGGTCCAGAACATCCTACAATTATTGCATTTTGGCGGGTCGTCGAGGCATTCAATAGCAATCAGAAAGGACAACTACTCAAATTTGTTACAAGTTGCAGTCGACCTCCACTACTAGGTTTCAAGGTAATTGGTACTACCCAATATTGTCGCAATTACAGCCGATTCCTATACCAAACGTATGTATAAATATATTCATTCATGCGTTTATCTCATTTCAGGAACTTGATCCACCATTCTGTATTCAACATGCCGGCAGTGTTGATCGTCTTCCAACCTCCAGTACCTGCATGAACCTTCTCAAGTTGCCCGAATTTCCAGATGAAATAACACTTCGAGAAAAGTTACTTTATGCTATTCAAGCCGGTGCTGGTTTTGAACTAAGCTAAAGTTCCATCAAGCATTAGCTTGTAATTGAGGTGTAAATTTTGTATCTTTTCTATGTTTATCGTCCTATGATGAATTCCGTAATACATGATGAGCGATAAATGACAGGGAATAGTGAACAAAATTATCGGATAATTGTATTAATCGGTGTAAATAAAGTGAATGATTGAAATTTGTTGATGTTTATAATGGTAGAGTAACAGGAAGCTTTACTATGCATAAATATTATCTGGTTAAATAATTGTGAGTTCTTCTGATACATCTTCGCGCCCATATAACATAATTCCATAAAAACTGCGCACGCAACCAAGACGCGTTCAAGTCGTTGCGGCCACTTTGTACAGTCGCATGCATTAATGCCTGGGTCAGGAATTTCCAATTCATAACCACTCTACATATTGTTATAGTCATGGGAGATAAATTTTCTACTCTCAATTATACCGTCAACAATTTATCTCAAATGACTATAACAATATGTAGAGTGGTTATGAATTGGAAATTCCCGACCCAAGCATTAATGCATGCGACTGTACATCATACGAGTAGTCACAAAAAAAAATTTGCTTTTATACGAATACGCCCTAAAATCTCGCGCCATAATATTTCCCGCCAATAAAAAAAAACGTTAACGAACCTCTCTGATCGCTCGGTGTTCATCAGTATTCACTTCTCACGAGGAAATTGTAATGTCGGTCTACATCACTCCATTTCAAGTAGACGTTTGAGATACTTTATTCCCCCCGCATTTTCGTAGATACATTGTGAAAATAAATGTAAATGTAAGTGAATCAATACTGCAATATTTGGCAACAATTGCATAATAGTGTTTCATGTTTTGATAGGTATATAATGACAACCCGTGGTGGCGAACTTTTACACCAAAGACACACAGCACGTCGTCGAAGTTCAATTCGTCAAGCTTTAGCCGTTATCCCAGATATGACTGGATTATCGGTATCAGTCGAGTCACCGCTTGGTGGTGCAAATAATTTCATCAATGATATAAGAGACAGAGTCTCGCCATGGCATCCGACCGCCGGAGCTGCATCGAGTCCTGATGAGATGGTTATCCAGAAGCGTGGACGTCGAAGTCGCACAATTATTTGGTCACCGGAGACTGATTCAAAGCGTAGTAGCTTACTCAACTACAGTATGGGTGACCAAACTCCGGAAAAATTGCATGATCAATTACAATCACCACTTGCCCCGCGTGGACACATGCCCATTCGAAAGAGACTTGAACTGTCATGTGATTACAATGAATCCCAATTAACAACACCCGAAAAAAAAAAAAAATCGAAAAATTCACAAGCTCAATACAACGGAAGCAGTATGGCTAATGGACTGAGGGGTTTGAGTAATCATCAGCTCGTGAAAATGTTGATGGATTTGGTTTCAATGCAAGAAGATGGGGTTCTTTCAGCAGACGATAAATTACACGATGTTATCATGGAGATGATGCCAATTGCTGACATTAAACCTCTCCAAAAAAAATTACATGTTTTGCAACGGAACGTTTATGGCAGTCTTGTGTCTTCGAATGAATTTGCTTATATTCGTGCCTATATGCATTTGGACGCATTCCAGGTTCGTAATATCCTCCGATTATCATACTCGAAGTATCAGGCAGAAGAAATTCTATTTAATATATATTTCTTTTTATGATGAACAGAAATGCTTGGAAGAACAGGGGAATACGTTAATTGAGTCACAACACTGGACTTCTTTGATGCAGTATGTAATCGCTGCTTGGGCTATAACTAAGGACTTACCAGAGTTTGAAAATGAAGACAATACTGCACAAAAATGTTTTTCCAAGTTAATTCGATTTTGTAAGCAAGCTCTGTTTAATGGTAATTTTAACGTATCCAGTCTTGATATTTATATCATCAAGTAAGTAGTATAGATTGATAGTGATTATACATTTGCGCTCGTTTGTAAAATACATTCTTCAAATAATCGGATTTTTTACAGGTTGGAAATTATGGCACGAGATTGCCCCGACATGAAGATTTGTCTCCAAATGGCAAAGGAGATAAAACATTGATCAGATTTGGTAGTAGTTTGACTTGTTTTTATTACAATAATGATTGACGACCATGAAATGGTCCAGTGACATCAGTAGTTTAACTAAATTTAAATTTTGTTCAGTATTGCGTTCGTACATCGGTCGAAATACATTTGTATACTTCGAAACTATCATTTTACTTAATATTATTAGCATCACTATCATTATTTTTATAGTTGGAGGTCTTCAGTATCATTTGATCATTTTTATATTAAAATATAATCTCGATTTCTCATATTGTAATGGACATTAAGACATGACGCTGAATGAATAAATCCTGATCTATTTTCTGCATTTCACTCTCACATCGGTTTCATTCTAATATAATAATCCAAAAATAGATTAAAAGCTGTTGTATCGACCATGCAATTTGTGTATTACCAACAATAGGTATAGAAATTTTGATCAAAAACAGCAATGGTAAGCTGAACACAGGTTACACTAGACGATTTTATATACATTCTGTTGATGTTGTATTGAAATTTACAGGATATTCTTGAAAAATTATCGCAAGCAGCCCTAATGATGTTTATTTTACATTTAAATCATAAGAAACATCTACAGTTTTTGGCTGAGCAACCACTCCAAGGTATATTCAATGCATTCTTCAGCATATTATCAATAACTTCGCCCTTATTTATTCCTGAATTGTGTTTACAGTGCTTCAAGATTTCTGCAAGCTAGCAATAGATTATTTACAAAAAGGAGAAAATTTCAAATTATACATCGCAGCTGCACGTAAATCATATCGTATTTGAAAGAACAAAATAAATTATATTTAATGCATTAATTGGGAGAGGATATATTTGGTGTTTCAGAGAAGTTAGAGGTTGAGCCTGAAAGCATTCAAAATTCCATCGAAAGTTTGGTGTATTTACTGATGGAGAGTGTAAAACACAAGGTAACGGATGTCTCCATCAACGTTACGATTAATTCACCTATTTTTTGTTTTCACTTCCTTGATTCGAGGGTCAAAATTTTTTCTATTGCTTAATTGGCCTTTTCGGGATGCAAGATGTTTCGTGATAATTCACTTAGATGGTTGTTAAAATATTATCCAATCAACGTTTACAATTGAAGTAAAATAATGAAAAATTATAAACTCCCTAGTTGACGACAGAAAAGTTCCATGAATTGATCATCTCCCTCGGGTTCAATGATGAAAAAGAATCACTTCTCAGTCATCTTTATCAAACGAAACAATATGAAATCAAAGATGTCATGAATAATATTGGCTTCAAACTACCAGAATATTGCAATATGAGGTGGCGAATCGAAGCTCAGGTATAAGTTTTATACCTTACCATATCTAATATTTTCTGTAAAGGTCCATTAACTATTCTGGAAAAAAATAGTCTGGGTTCCATGAAGATAACTGGATAACCTCTCAGTCGAGACATTCATCATTATGATTATTCGAGATACATGATTATTATTCATCTCAGATTGCCTCAAGAACGATGTTAAAACAAGTGGAGCCGTTTGTTACTGTGAACTTCACACTGAAAAATGTCGATGAATCGAATGAATTGGAACATATTGTCTTGCAGGCTAATGCAACAAATCTTTTGCATCTCACTCATGAGTTGGAAGCTGCATTAGAAGAAGAACGTAGTCAACAGATTCGTAAAATTAAACGATTTGTTAAATGATGTAGTGAGTATTGTTGCGTTCCATGCACATATTTCAAGTTCTCATTCTTTGAAATAACATTTGCATTATATGCACTGTGAATCGCTTCACTGACATTATATGTAATGAATCTTGACGTAATTTTCTTGATGGAAGTATATCATTATTCACTTCGATACCTCACAATTCATTGTTAAACATTCAGAAGAAGACCGTTAACGGTATTATTGGATTCATTAGAATATCAAATTTGATATTATTTCGTGGCTTCCATTTGCTTATAAAAGCAAATCATATTCTAATGTTTAACTGTGCTAAACCACCAATTTCATCAGTACCACGAGGTATTGATGTTATCAATATATATCCGCAATTATCGTTTGGCAATTTAGTCGCCCTATACGGTCCTTGTAGTTTTTATTTTTTTGTGATTAATAAATCTGCGTGAAGTTCAACCAACAAATATGCAGATATCGGTAGTATCAATATTTCAAAATGTCACTTCTGCGTTGGAAACACTACCAACGTTGAGTGTTCTACCTCAAGTTTCCACCGTTACAATGATCAATGATGCTGTCATAACAATGGGACCACAAATGGCACGACAGTGGATGCGTTATAGCAATCAGACTGTCGCTGACAAGGTACCTGATGACATGCTACACCTAATTGATCCACACTGGTATCAATATCCTCCAATGGATCCAATTTGGCATAAGGCATTGGGACTGGTGATGGTTATTATTGGAATAATTGGCTGGTGTGGCAACGGAATGGTTGTTTATGTTTTTTTAATCACTGCTTCCTTAAGGACCCCCAGCAATCTTCTCGTCGTTAATTTGGCATTCTCAGATTTTCTCATGATGATTATCATGTCACCGCCGATGGTGATTAATTGTTGGTACGAAACTTGGGTGCTTGGTGAGTCATAATTTCTTCCGGATTTGATGAAACTAAAAAAAAGAATAATTTTTATTTATTTTTCGATGAAAAACAATTTTCTCTACTGTAAGATGTTGATCAATCATCTCCGATTGATTGATATTAATTATCATTCAGTCATTCACATATGTCAATCCGTAGGGCCACTGATGTGTGATATTTATGCAATGGTTGGTTCTCTCTGTGGTGGAGCATCCATTTGGACGATGTCATTCATTGCACTAGACCGCTACAATGTAATTGTCAAAGGAATGGCGCGTACGCCCTTAACAATGGCGAGAGCACTGGTGCAAATTCTGATAATCTGGATGTTCGCGCTTGTTTGGACAATTTTACCAATGGTTGGATGGAATCGATATGTTCCAGAGGGTAATATGACATCATGTGGCACTGACTACCTAACCAAAGATTGGAGTTCGAGATCATACATATTGGTCTACAGCATCTTCGTCTATTACGCGCCATTATTCACCATCATTTACAGCTATTGGTTCATCGTAGCGGTGAGTGTATCAGATGGTGAGGTTACTATTGAAACATTGCAAATTATTAAACAAAACCCTGTTTCAAATTCAGGCTGTTGCAGCACATGAAAAAGGGATGAGGGAACAGGCAAAAAAAATGAATGTTGCCTCCTTACGGAGTGGTGAACAGGATTCTACTAGTGCTGAGGCGAAGTTAGCTAAAGTTGCGCTCACAACAATATCTTTATGGTTTATGGCATGGACACCATATTTAGTTATTAATTATTCTGGAATTTTCGGTGCTGGAAATATAAGTCCGCTTGCTACAATATGGGGTTCTCTATTCGCTAAAACTAATGCGTGTTACAATCCTATTGTATATGGTATCAGTCACCCAAAGTACAGAGCAGCTCTTTATGAGAAATTTCCATACTTGGTGTGTGGTGGGGTAGATAAGAATAATGAAAAAAGCGGTGATAGTAGTTCACAAGTAACCAAAGCATGAACAAATATTAACTTTTTATGCAATTTATAATAATCCTCGTTTATTCTACTCAAGTTGATTAAACTTAGGAATTGATATTGTTGTTACATTTGTTAATCTTTAGAAAACATCACTGCAGTTATGCAATTATTCGAATTGATAAATTTCCTGCAACATTAATGCTTTTTTATTCTACGCTTCACCATCGAATGATTTATTTGTACGAAGAATGAGGAAGAAATGATTACTACGTGTTATTGCTTCAATAATTTATTTAATAATACAAAATTAAAGACAGATACAACAGCATCACCAGGCGCTCGGGCGTAATGGCACATTGATTCGTACAATATATCTACTGTACTTGATGCCTCATATAACGTCAAGGTCATGAAATTCATATATGCATATTCAGCTGAAAATTGAAATGATTAAATATTGGTAATCCACTCTATATAGTGAGCATGAACAAATCGAATTGTGGTGAAAAACGATTCGCAAGCTCAATTATAGATGGAATATTAATATATATCATTATAACAATGTCGAAGGATTACGAACATAATGCATCAAGACCACACGATGGCGATAACTACTAGTGCTCCAATATCACACTCCGGAAACTTTACATCTGATTCAAGATTCTCTAGATGTTCCTAAATAAATTTCTTTAATTCCATATCATCTAGAATAATATATACAATTACTTCCCGTTTAACTGAGCCAGGTATTTCAACTCGTAATAGTTATATACCATTTTTAAATATAATATATATTGAACACGCACAAATTCACTGATTTTCAAAGAGTTCGCAAAGTTTCCGCGCTGGTCTACCAATTATTTCTCTGTGTCCAGTCGATAGTTTTCCCTAATGTATGATGTTGGGAAGAGTCTGACTCATCCTCAGCTGCGGTCCTACGGACCACACAGCTTTCAAACAAAACCACAAGATATCTATGCATTTGCCTTATCGCCTTGTGTGACAGTAGTAGTCGTGGAGACTGCATCACCTGGTTGTTGAGATTCAGCGCAGGCCAATGATGGGAAGCGCTCTGCTAAAGCGGCTTTATATTTAGGGTGACTGCCAATAGTATCAAAAAAGTTGACAATCAACATAATAATGCCACGAAAAACTGTTGTATGGATTTTTACCTTATAGCATAGACGATTGGATTGTATACGGCGTTAGCCTTAGCGAACACAGAGCCCCAGATGGTAAACAGAGGACTGATCTTCGCAGTTTCGAATACACCGGCATAGTTGATAACAAGATACGGTGTCCATGCCATGAACCACAATGAGATCGTCATCAAAGCAACCTGTGTCAAAAAATTATGTTCAACAGTGGATATCTATAAAACATGAGAAGTCAATGTTAATCTCATGCATGCCTTGGCCAATTTGCATTCCGCGCTCTGATTTTGATTTTCTGCAGATCTAAGCGATGCCACGTTCATCTTCTTTGCTTGCTCTCTCATATTCTTCTCATGTGCCGCTACAGCTTGAATGATGAAGAAGTAACTGTAGATGATGAGGAAGAGAGGCATATAATAAACGAATATGCTGTAAGCCAGAATGTATGATCGTGAAAGCCAACTCTTGTTGAGATAATCTGTACCACATGCAGTCATGTTGCCCTCAGGAACGTATCTGAATCGAGATCGATCATATATTATATATATATTTATATTAATTCAGCAGAATTTTTAATAATGATATTTTGAACGATTTTATTACCGGTTCCATCCAAACAGTGGTGCAATCGTCCATCCAAGACAGAAAATCCATACGCCCATAATTCGAAGAAGTGCACCGTTAATAGTCAGTGGTTTACCTGCTAGTCCTTTAACAATAACGTTGTATCTGTCAAATGCAATCATTGTCATACTCCAAATGGAGGTACATCCGAACAGGGAACCGCAACAAGCATAGAGCTCACACATTAGTGGTCCAAACACCCACGTCTCAAAGTAACAGTTGATTACCTATTGGGGAATCAAATATTTAATATTCCTAGAATTATTGGAAATCGAGTTGAAGCGAATATTAAAATATAGTTCAATATTATACCATTGGAGGTGACATGGTGGCCATCATAAGGAAATCAGAGAAGGCGAGATTGATGACGAGAAGATTACTTGGAGTGCGAAGTGATTTAGTTGTGGTAAAAATGAAGATAACCATGCCATTACCAACGACGGAAACAATGCCAAGACAACATATAACGAAACCAAGAATTCCGTGCCAAAGTGGATTCAATGGTGGGAATTGATACCAATGGGGATCAATCATATGCAACATCTCCGGTGGTACTTTGTCAACGACTGTTTGATTTCCACCCCCGCTTGACCAGCCACCACTGCCATAAGCAGCGAAACTGGGGCCTGACAACATCGACATCTTTGGCTGCAAATGAATGAATTGCTAAATGAAAGTATGATTATAACGCGTGAGTAAATATCAAAATTGAAAATTAATTACCTTAATAAGATTTCTTGGAAAAAATCGTACACAGACGAACTAATCCAAGCGAATGATTGTCAAGCGCGGGTTCACAAATTCACGAAAGGAATTGGAAGGTCTGGAGCAAATTGGGTTCACTGTCGGATGCAGCCCACTGTTGCACCTCGAGGTCTGGCTTAAATATGGACTGGTGTTGTAGGTCACATCGTCAATTTGTACTCCACGTTTTCTTGTCACAATACATGTCTACCAGTGGCTAAATCCTCAATTTCTACGTCTTAATACTTTGTTTATTGAGTTAGAGGGGACTTAAGAATTCCTGAGGCTACCTTGTTCTTCAAATAGAAGCCATACAAAATCTCAATAAGGAATGAATTTATATTCATTATTCACGTAAATTATATCCGCATATATCTACGTCGCCATCAGTTCCACGTATTAATGGAGAGAAGAGGTCTTTCCATTCTTCATCATTCTATACACTTCTTGGTATTGAATCTATGGACGCATAAACTTTCATTTAGTGATTGAGTACAAGACTATCAAAAATGAGGTGGTAATTCATCCTTATAATTGTCTGTTTTATGTATATTTTGGTTTTTTACAAACAAAAAAAAACAAAAGAAAATATTCGATAATACTAATGTGTTTAATGTTATTTAGTTGCATATAGATTTTCAAGAAACCATCATCCAAATTATTCGCCATCTCTTAATTTCGTATTAATAACGAAAAAAATGTGCTTCAATAGGGATTTTTATCTGAAATATTTCGGAATGTCCAACAATCAAGATTTTGGTAAAAAAATCGATAGTCTATTTTTTCCAAATCAATACTTTATCTATAGAATTTTCATTATTTTTACTTTAGAATCATTGAAAATCTGGAACTATCTCGATAATCGTATCGTCGCATATTCACATCCTTGAATACTGTACGAATCAAGGCGATGAAAGAGCGGAATGTAGTGTGAATAATTAAATAATATGATCAAACGATATTTGGCGGCAAAAGAAAATGACAGTTTATAACCTATATAGATGCAAGTGTAAAACTCTGTGAATATTACTCTCATTGTTTCTCGAAACAAAACAAATTGAATGTGCATTAAATTATTTTATTGTCATTATATATAGAATAAATTTGAGTCAAGGGACATCGCGAAATGGCGGAAAATATCGAAATTGACAGCACAGAAGGAGGTTATGTTGACGATGACGAAGATACTCCAACGAAAACAGTGGCTGATGTTCTTGAGGATATGGAAAAGGCTTGGCTCAATGAAAAATCAGCACCAGAAGTTCTAAAACACATGTCTGATCATGTAGACTGTCTTCTGCATCATATTTCTTGCATGGAAAGAAATATTGAACCACTACCAACAGATGATTTACGTGTTACTATACACAAAATGGAGATAGATAGAATTCGATTTCTGGTATCCAGCTATTTACGAACACGGCTGCAAAAAATTGAATTATACGCAATCAATTTAATTAAGGAAGAAGATAAACGCGCTGAGCAAGATCGTTATCTAACCGAAGCTGAATTAAAATTTGCTAAAGATTGGACGTTGAACATGGAAACGCTTCTACAAAGTTTGGTCCTCCAACATTTGCCTGGAAATTTTCAAGAATTGGAACCAGATAAAATGACAGTTGAACCCAATTTACATTCTCATGTATTCATAAAAGCTAATAAGGATGTAGAAGGAGTTATCATTCCGGGATTAAAAAATGAGGAGTTGAATATCACAGAAGGTTCACAACATTTAGTACAATACAAAGCAATAGCGCATTTAGTCAAAGACGGATCGATCAATTTAATTTGAAATAGTTTTTTATTACAAATAGATTATTAATCATATTTGTCGTGTTTTTCATACTATTGTAAAAATATACATCCATTCATTGAAATATATCGGATCAATGTATAACGTGGTAATAATCAACGAAGTATCTTCAGTTCAGAATGATTATCAATACGTTCTCATGTTGTTATGATCATAATATCAATCTATCAAAGTGCATGAAATATTCATAAATAATCATTGAATCACATTGCGAATTTCTGTAATATGATTTATAAAGTACATCAAAATGCGGTTTTCCCTAAAGCAAGTGATTTTTAAATAGGAAAAATTGTAATGAAAAGTGTATTTCTGTCTCCTCGATTGAATGATACTAAAGCGTTATTGAAAACACAATTGTTGTTGCAAGTTGAAACCCCCGAAACAACAATTCTCCATTCGTACATGTAAGTATTCATGATTTGGGCATGTCATCAGTTGAATCATTTTTTTTTCAAATCCGAATCATGCGA
>JAPYZF010000632.1:0-36537 GCA_030523045.1 Meteorus cinctellus | reverse complement strand
GTTCATGGCACATTTATCTTTAGGTCTGCCTATGTTCGCGCTGTGTTTTACTCTCCCATGAGTATAATAATAGGTAGAGTGGATAAAAATGGAAAATTCACGACCCAGGCATAACTGGTGGTGACTGTACTATACTCTTTGCACGCAAGAAGCAATAACTCACGGCATTCAGTGGATAAGTGTATGTATTGTGTGCTTGGCGCCAAAACAGGTTCACAGTGAAGCTAGCGGTTTTTTATATTTTTTTCACATACAATGCGGCAATCCATTGATGAAAATTTTTGTATAAAATAAAAAGAATTAATGATAAATTGAATTTGTAAAAGATCACGGTTCTGAGAAAAAAAGGGTACGTGAAAATCGATATTCCTGCAGTTATTTTGTCGATTTACAACGGTCCCCAGGTTCGAGTATTGAGAAAAACATTAACATGAGACCTGGAGGCGCAACTGCCGTTTCCGCAGCATCTTCGGGAAATTTTGAGGTTAGAACTTTAATGTGTTATGAATATCTTCTACATACATTTCTAATATACTTTCCCATTTACATTTACACATATATATAGCACGAGAAAATAAGAAAAACCTTACATACGCTACAGCCGGCAGCAACGGATAAAGAAAATCTTGTTGGTGCCGGGAGGGTCCTGAGATCTAGTGGTGCTGTACTAGTGAAGGGTGTTATCAAGAAGTGAGTTTCGCAATCTCGATTAGCCTATTAAAAATTTTCCAAGTTAATATTAAGCATAAATCGTGTTATTCTAGTGAGATGTCAGATAAGGCCAAGATTGAGACCTCCATGAAAGATAAAAAAGTTAAGAACAAAATCAGACACCAAGACAAGGCTTGCCAAACACTCAGTATTGGTAAGATCAAAATAGAAGTTGGGGATTTGACTTGTGACGGTTAGTTTGATACAATACTCATATGCCCGAAAAGATATACATATTAATGGTTCTAATTTATTCAATCACTGTTTGTAATCTATGTAGCAGGACCAAGTGAGAATTATTGGCAAGTTTTAGCTGAAAGAAGGCGTATTGCATTAGACGATACACTGGAAGAGAATAGGGAGCTGCAGGAACGTATAGCCAAATTGGAGGAGGAAAATCGTATATGCAAAGATATGTTGGATGAGACTCAGGCTCTTGTCGAAGTGCTTCAAGTACGAATTTTTAACTACCAGCAGTTTATGTATGGTTCGATAGAGTTGATATGCGTTTAATAATTTAGTATTTGTATATTTTCTACTTCCATCTAGGAAATGATTGGAGAAGACGGTAGCAATATCAATAACTCCTTGGACGACAGTGCTCTGTAATGGCATAGTTCTTGATTATGAAATGGGGAATTCGGAGGATTCGGATAGAATGAAATGCCCAGAAGTGTGAAGGAATTAATTTTGGAATGATTGACATCGATACATTTATAACTGGTAAAAACTTACACCAACATGCTTGATAAGAAGTTTATGTCACTTATGTAAAATCTGAGTAGTTTAACGTCAGAAATGCTTATGAAAAATCAATGAACTTGTATAAATCAATAACACTATGAACTGGTCGGTCACATGTTGGTGATGAAGTATTTAAGAATCGGCATCAGAAATATGATCAATTATGATAAAAATTCAATAAGACTGGAAAGAAATAACTTGTCGGAACGCTATTCGAATCCCACTGAAGCAAAAAATCATAATGAAAACACACTATTTTTTATAATGCAGGAATATATAAATATAAAATGGACAATGAGTATTGAATGGTAACAGTGTTTTAAGACCATGAAGCTTCTTTAACATCAGTTGGCTGATCGATTAGATGATGCATTACATGGATGCAATTGGTTAAACCTTAATTTGTATTAAATAATATCAAATATGCCCAACGTCACATAAGGAAAGTGTTAACTTTAATCTTCATCTTTGAAGCGACGATATATTGATTGCACATAGGTAAACACACATTTCCAATCTGGTTTGCGCATCATAACCATGTCCTCAACATCAAGTAGCGGGGCAATGCCAGCAGCTTTACTGGAATTGTTCAATATAACGAGTCGTTGGATCAATATCCACTCACACAGAATCATCGATAATTTCTCTATAAGCTTACTCTGCTATTTCGAAGGCCAATTGAAAATTTTTTCTACGACTATGGGGTGTTAGGCTACTATAATCGAATGCCTCAGGTTTGAAATGATGCAACAGTGCACAGAATGCTAATCCGTTGTTCCAACTTGTTGAAAAATTATCAATTTGAACATTCTAGAGGACAGATGATTGAAAAAATTTCAAAGATGTATGAGCATTACTAGATCGACCAACAAGTTTTAATTTCAAGCATTACCTCATATTCTTTTGTTTTTGCACGGCACCATGAGAGGAGTCTTTCTTTTATTTGAACTGCATTTATTTGGACACCTGAATCATTCGTGAACTTGAACATCAATCCCTTTCCTGGCATCTGGGGTGTACTATATAAAAAAAATTATTCATGATACATTCGATGCTAACATCAATACATAGCATTAATGAACACTTATACAGGTATTACCTGGGTGAATTGGGATGACTATTCTGACGATCGAGTGCGCGGAATTTAGCAAACGGTGATACGGGTTTCATAGTTACTGGAAATATAAACACACATGTAGCAGATGAGCTTGACGGTCGGAAAAAATTACGATTCATAAGACTATTTTAGAGTGAGGGAACCATGGAATTCATACGGAAAAGACATTGATGAACGAGAATTCTACAACTTTTTATTCATTTATTTCAATCCTCTTTATTCACAGAAAGCAATACTCTGATGAAGATTGATTTATAAAATAATGTTGAAAGACGCGAGTTATGATTCGATAATGGAAAAACATAGATGTATTATTGTATTTTTTTGTCACGTATACTAACAAGAAATTGAGTTTTTTCATCATTCGATCACTTCTTTTTCTCCTATTCTTATATCATAAAAACCATAAATATACACTAAAAAACATTTGTGATCGTGTTTTGATGACTAATAATTCGCATACATCATACACATATATTTCAGATACTATATTAATATATGAGACCAAACGATCGATCACCTATCTCTGTATAAGTGAAATATGCTCGTTCGAATGACACAGTATACCCCCGTGTTATGCCAAATTCCGCCGCCAATGATCATAATGTTGTATATAAAAGATGTCATTGACATCCAGACATTAATTCAACGTCAGGCGAAGTAATCAAAGTCTATACTGGAATCAATGAAACTTGACAGAGTTTAATCATAGTGAAAGATAACTTCATCTCCGTTTTTCCCAACCACAATTTCATTTTAATTGAGACGAGTCCGTGAAATATATATTACTGTTTAGATGAATTTATATAAATTTATTTTTATATTTAACATTCAAATATGGATCGTTCAGTTCCGATTATCATGTATTGCTTCTTCGAATAGGCTATCAAATTGTTTATCAATATCTGTTAATTCATCGTAAATATGTGGCATTGTATGACTTCTAGCAAGGGCTTTTTGTTTTTTTTTAGTTGTTACAAATCCACGAGCTTGTTGGCAACGAAGTGGTTCGGTTTTCAAGCTGAGTGTCGTCGGAACATTACAACTACTGTCGAAATATTTTAGTACTTTTTCTTCCATTTTTTTAAGTTTGTTTAGTGACGTGACATCCTCGTGTTTGGATGAGTGTGAAGTGATTTTCGCCGGTAATTTTTGTTGTAAATGATTTTGTATTGGTTGGGGTGCCTGAATATTACTTTTGGACATGGCTAATTGATGCCATGACTCCGATTTGGAAAGAACAATTGATCGATGAGGTCGGCTGGCACAGGAAACAAGATATTCATCGCTCGAATCAACGGGACCAATTTGATATTTGAATGAAATCGATGATGGAGAAACAGGCGGTGGGCAACTATGGAATTGTGACCGTGATTTGGTGCAAGAGGAATTCGCGATGTTGATTGTGGATGAAAGTCTATCAGGTAGAGCTGACCATACTCCCGAATGTATCAAAGGTACTTTGTGGTCAGTTGGACAATCATTTCCCCCACTCGATTTCCCTTCGAATAAGTTTATTTTCTCTCGGGTATTATTATTTTCGATCAATGCGACGCCACATCCATAGCCAGTTTCGGTTGGTGGTGGTGACAGGCGCATGGGATTAGTTGCCGAGAAATTATACGTCTGTTCGAATCTCACCGTTGGGTAATTGTGACTCGATTTCATCATGCAATTTGACCACTGATGGTTATCATTTTGAAGTTGCAATTGATGGGTGGTATTCTGCTCTAACACGTCGTGTCGTTGTGTACTATGTGATGACGGAAATGATGGATTTATACAAAATGCTGATTTGTCATGTGAGCGATCTCTCAAGTGAATTGGTGAAAAAGTTCGAGGTGGTGTTGATGATTTCTCAACTGTCACTATAGCACTTGTATACCTAGTAATGATGCCACTATCGCTAATATCTTGATTCTCGATATTTTCATCATTCATAAATGAATTATCTGCACTTTGAGATGTATTTTCAATTATTGAATCATTGTTATTATTATCGGTGTTGTCGCTGTCATCGTTATTGTTTGTGTGGCTGTTAACATCGTTATCTTCATTCAAGTCATTCTTTTTGCTGTTATTTCTGTCGTTATCATTCTCACTCAACGAAGTTTCAAAATTACAATTTTTCTTTATTCTCGAATCTGCGATAGTGTAGCCGGGGTTGTTGACCAGTGTGACATGTTTGTAAGTAGGATCTCCCCCATTAGATGTGCGGTGGAGTGAAGTATTGTTTTCCGAATGGAAAGAGTCTGCTATTACTGCTGGTAGCGGTAGTAATGTAGCTGGTGTTGGCAACGGTGATGATGATGGTGTGGTTGAAGATTGCAATTGAATTTGTGAACATGAATCTGAACATGAATCGGAACTAGCTCGGCGTAACGTTGCAAATGTATCATTCCGATCTATTTTCAGTATACTTTTATCCACTTCGATTGGATGATCCATCGTCTGAACCGCAACACTCTGTCGACGTTGGACACTTCTCCCAAATGCATCCGTTCGTGTAATTTCATCATGAGATATGGTATTTCGTCGGGCGTAGTTGTCTTTTGATAACTGATGAAAACTACCATTGGATGTACGCATTTCTATTATCTGTGGATACTGCAAATCCGACTCAGATTGAATTACATCTTTGTGTGGGAGAAAATTCAAGTGTGGAAATTCATTTTTGACTCGCGATGGAGTGTCATGACCATGTTCTCGATAATCGAACATTTTAACTTTGGTATGTAGCATTCCGCCGGAGGCGCATGCTGGTAGAATGCTGGCTGATAACAATGGGATCTCTTGATTAATAATTTTTTTCTTGCAAGTTTTAATTTTTTGGAAAACAGGAATTGAAGTATGTGGGTATGTGGCGAGTTTCTGGGGTGAAAAATTGTTTCGTGATACCAATGGTGTCCGTTTAGACGGAGCTAGCACGTATGGAGCCAGCTCTATTACTCCGGACGATTCTTTATCACTTTCTTCTGGACAGTTTCCACTCGGTTGTTTGATTCCGATAAGTTTTTTTTTTTGTAATAATTCACTACTGGGGGGTGGAGTAATAGGTGGTGTTGCTTTGTCAAATGTCGTTTTAATACTGGAGAACCGGCTCTTCCAGTTTTTATCTGCCACAGGAGTTGCTTGTCTATAATTGAAACTCTTAAACGGAGATTGACTGTTAGACGTATTAATGCCATTTGTTTCACTATTGCGATTAATGAAAGCGAGAAATTTGCGGTCATTTTCTGTTTTAGGTTCGAACGATGGTATTGTCATATTGATAATTTGTGGTGGATTCCACGACAAACGATCGCTTACATCAATTGGCCGCCTCAAACCTGAGACTGATGATTGTCCATCATTTTCCGTTTGAAGCTTTAGATAATTCGGAATATCGATAGTGTTGGCACGCTTTATTTTTGATTTTTTTGTGATAAATTTATTACATGATTTTATCATCAGTGAGGTATTGGGCTTTGGCTCCAAAGTGATTGGCTCATTGGCCCATCCAATGAATCTATCGCTCACGTGATTGTCCGTTGTCGTTTTACTGTCGGGAAGAGTCATCACTGCACTGCTAGTTTCCGCATCTCTATGCCGACTTTGGAGTGACTGTTGCTGGTTAATGGCGTTCTTCATGTGCTTGTGACATGCTTGTGACTTTTCGAATGAGCGTTCTCTTGCATTCTCAACAGTTGATGAATTGATGTTCTCTCGTTGTATGATCGCTGAATGCGGTTCTATATTTGTTGACGACATTGATGATGCTATAACCGGTACAGTTACAGCTGGGGGACCCCTTTCTTCTAACCATTCTCTCGCACGTGCTAATTCCTCAGTGCTAACTCCGATTGTGTGACGATCCCTTCCACGAGAATGATTCTTTCGAATTTTGTTGGTGGATGAGATAGAGTATGGAACATCTTCCAGTTTGACCGTCTTCAAGTCAGTAACAAGACTGGAAATCATTCGGAGCAGTTGCAACTTATTATATGGCTCAAGACTCGAGCTACATCGACACAATGCTTCCACGTCCACTTGACACAATAGATCTTGAAGACGAACTAATGCAGTTTTAATATCTGCAAGGAGGAGATCTTGAAAAAAATCATGGTCCGTTTTGTTTAATGATGACTGTGATGATTTAATCATATGCTCTTTGGTGCACTGAGAATCGAAATGGCCTGATGACTGTATCGTAGTAATGCCATCGCGAATGGGCGTCTCGTCCGTCGCAGTTGGTTTTTGGTTGATGGTGTTGAGCTGAAGAGCTGCCCGTAAATGCTCTATTAATATGGGTAATATATTCCTGCACTCACCACTATTTGGTTCTTCTATCATCCCATCTGGATTGATCGTCATGGTTTTATCATCCATTTGGTTGATTTCCATATCTAATAATTTGCTATTGCCCAACACATTCCGTACAGCTTCTATAACACCAACATATGAAATGATACATCAATATGATTGGTAATAGCAAATACAAAATAAGAACTGTTGATTTTCCCACTGTAAATCTCTGTGTGTGCTACGAAGTCTTATCATTTATGTGAGGTATCATAGTTATTATCGACTCATCTCCAATTTTCGTTTCTAATATGAAACCTAACACTCTGAACGAAACGGTTTACATGAAAAAAGTAAGTTTTCAACCATTTTTTTTTGTTTTCAATTTTTCTGATTTATCTGTGAACATCTACTGTATGATCATAATTATGATGCCATTTTTTGATTCATTTCCGTTTTTATAATGTTCTAACATTTACTCGAGCATATACAAACGATCGCTACTTTAAGATCATGTCAGTAGTCGTGGATTGAATATTTTCTCGTCTCGCCTGCTTGAGTCGTACCTGTCATAACCCTGTTTGGAAAGAATCATATCCCATAGTCGGAGCCCAGTCTCACTGGCATTTGAAGAATTTTGTAGCATTCAATAGTATTCAAAACCGCAGCTCATCTCTAATCGTTCATTTCCTCATTTTTTTGTTCTTTTCTATTAAAATCGCGAATGAAGTTCCAACTAATACTGAAAAGATTCCATGTCTAGCATGAGAACTTTTTTAACTATTTTGTGTTAAAAAAATTTTACTGAGCACATTTAATTTCAAGTTGTTGACTTGTTCAATCCTCCTGAGTATGATTCAGACTATGAGGGATGTAATTTAAAGAAACATTTCCCCAATTTTACCGAATTCGCTCGCTTAAAAAGATGCAATAATTTCATTCATAGCACAAGATTCTTATTCTTCATGTCAGTTGATTTAAGGGGTCAGAGTCAGTTAGTAATTCCAAAAAATTGATTTTTTGTTTAAAATTCGAAAAAACTTCAAACATCTACTGATTCGTAAAAAATCAAAATTTGTCCAGACTCTCCGTTCATTCATAAATTAGTGCGATTTACTAACGTCCAATACTAGAATTTTTGATTTCAAATGATCCAATGCTATGCAGCAGTGAACATAGCAAACTATCTTTTTCTCCAACGTCACGAGGATCATCTATAACTTGGCAACGGTTCTTTTTTTTTCTCGTGAAAAGGATAACATAAGTTCTGCACAGATATTTTATTATTTTGGAAGAATACCGTTTCAAAAATTTATACACCTGCCGTCGAAAAAAAAATCATGAAAAAGATATTTTTTTCAGTCTCCTAACTGACCCTAACTCCTCAAAAGTCCTGATATAAAGGAGAAACTGATGCAAATGATTTCCAATGACGTAGTTTATTTTGAAGATTGTAGCCAGTTTCTTACAGGGGGTACCATTTGCGCAATGTTACCCCATAATTTTTGGGACCGGAAAAAATTTACCGAGATAGAAAATTAGAACATAATCAGTCGGACAGACACTGACAACATTTTTGACGTATGCTCGGTGTTAACTGTGATTATATGATTCACACATACACCGTCTTGATTAGTTATAGACTCTGATGATATCAGAGTGCATAGTGAGTGTGCTAAGTTTCACCTCAGTTCACGCTGAGCGTATGCATATACACTCATTTCACTCAACTATAGTAATATACCCTCATATACAAAATGCATAGGGGATGCGCTAAAGCCACTCGGTGATGTGTTCAAAGCGACTACAATATTTTAGGATGCTTCACAATTGACAAATTCAGTGACACACTTGGATTTACACTGTTCTCGAACCTGATGGGGACCCATTGTTGTGCGTGCCATGATCGTGATTCTCAGTTGCCCTTCCCGCCACAGGTACATGTATTTCTGCATGGACTTGATGAGCGTCATGCGTTAAAATCAACTCCCCTGCTTTTTCATTTACCACCTCTTGACCCGAACTAGGTGATACTATGCCTGCAATAATATCAGTATATTTATATATGCGGTGGAATGTACGCCATTACGTTTCATCACTTTAACAAAGAGAAATAAATATCGTTATATTCCGAAAAGCAATAGCGGTAAACAAAAACCCATCCGTCGCAAATGAGGCGGATGATATATATAAAACTAATTATTCATTGTTCCCGAATGTTTTAATCGAATTCTGTTCAGGAGACCTAATGCAGAAAATTTGGAAGTTATATATTTTCAAGTCAGACAGGAAAGACACATACTTATTGTTCATCATTCATCAATACCAGTCTTTTTTCAAGATATCATTTAATACTTTTTCATAATATTCTAATTACGTCGTGGACAGAACGGATTAGAGTGGAGGATGGGGATCGCAGGAAGTTTCTAGGCATAGTGTCGACGATGGATAACTACCGTTTCTGAAATTTCGATTCGACTGAAACTCGCTCTTTCCAACATTTTAATGGATATGTGTCCAGTACAACTAATGCAAGAATTTTGACACTTGATTCTTTTTGACGTCTGTTAATGATACTGGTAAAAATATTTCTCCATTCATGGTGGTTAAGCTCGCGGTCATCACGAAAATGTGATTCAATAAACCATTTTCATTATTTTTGTTGAGTTGAATAAGAAACTGCTGGAGAATGAAGATGAGAACTCAGCCCTTTCTGAGGTTCGTTACTGAAAACGGAAATTTTCGATTCAATTTTGTTCTAAAAAAGACATGACTGAATTATATCCAGCCATAACCATGCATGTTACAAAGACCAAAATAATAATAAAAATGACAATTGGCTGTCAATCATAAATGTTAAACTCACCTTGCGTTTTCGACATGATGAAGCAACACTCGAAAAATCGGCTCCGATAACGAAGGGATGGTGATAGGTCACGACGGCACCTGATTATTCGAATTTTTTCATATTTTTACTTCATCCGATTATGTATTGGAACAAACCAAACTTCTTAATGCAGTACTGATAAACTCATATGCCAACAGTGCTCGAAATTGTTGTGAAGAATGAAGCAGTGCTAAATGACTAGAAACATGGATAGTGGTTCGCAGCATGTGTCGGATAGAAACATGAAGGGGAAAAAATTTTTGCAAGCACACATAACGCACATTGCAATAATTCGAACCATAAGCCGAAGAATGTACGGATATGTGATAGGGTCTTCACAATTAGTTCATCCCATAAAGTTCATGTTTCGTTCCATATTCCGAATGAATTCATGATATGGATGAAGATGAAAATGGACGAAGATAAAAGATGAAATATTATATCAAATGAAGCGGATGGAATCATAAGAAAGTACCCAGACTTTCATAGGATTTTCTTGAAATTGTGATAATGTAAAACATAGTATATGATAATTTCTGTATGGGCGATATAAATGCTTTCTAGTTGTCCGTACATGAAACTGGAGACAATGTCAACAGTATAGACCAACAGCGTTGGGTCGCCATCTCTCCATGCAAACGTCGCCTTTTAAGGCCCGGCGAATGCAGAACATCTAATGCTCGCGTGTGGTAGTGGCAGCAGTACAGCGCGTAATAGCAGGAAATTTGTTTTACTACCATTTTGCCGTTTTGATTGAGAAAAAATGAAAGGATTTCAGGAACATTCGATGAAACAGTCTTCAGTCATGAGAATACTTAAGAATAATCGCGACATAATAGTTCCTGAAGGGCAATTAGAGTGTGCCGTCAACAAAAGCTTACAAGGTTGGCAAAGTCGGCAGAATAACTTTGAAGAACAAGCAGAGTAATTTCAACATACCGATTGATAGAACTTTTTTCACCCGAGTGGTTTCGCAGGTGATATGTTGGACTTTTGATGTAATGATGGTGATGACGATAGAAAGAACAATATTGATGCTGGTGAAAATACCGATGTGCTAGTGAACATGCACGAACGCCGAAGAGTTACGGGCGGTCTCGCAGTGTTCAAATGACTGCACGACTCGGCCAGACCAAAACTTTTCCGGGGAGTTACATACACACATTCAAACTCTTCTGCGGATATATATTTCTGTATCGCTTTAGAGTTAAGTGTATGCCATCACGCGTACAGAATTAGATTCACTCTAAATAATCGGGTTTTCGTGACGTTTGCATCCGTATATATGTATATGTATGTATGTATGTATGTATGTATGTATGTATGTATGTATGTATGTATGTATGTATGTATGTATGTATGCATGTATGTATGTATGTATGTATGTATGCATGCATGTATGTATGTATGTATGTATGTATAAAGTATATAAATGCATGTGTGATGCGTATATGTGTATGAGTATTTGTGATGGGTATGCTTTCTTCTTGCCGTTTGTGGAAGTATTTATCTGCGGAACCCTATCCAACTTTGTGTGCTTTTTACTGACTGCTCCAACCGCACGTGAAACAGTAGTAGTGAACCTACGACCGCACAGGCATGTATCGTGCGATTGTTAAGAGGATCGGCATAGTATAAATTATTTCCTTGAGTTTCGAAGATCCATGGCTCTCTTGAAGAAATCTAGTCTATAAAAATTTGTTCATCCTGGTATACTTATTTATATTGTTGACATATTAGCCCAGTCGAATTAGCTCAAAAAAGGGGCTGAAATTGCAAAAATTATTAATAGTAATTTTCCTTTGGAATTCTGTGAGGGGCGTCACTGGCTGTCTAAATTTAGGGTCTTGGGGTACCAGACCCGTTGCGTCATCCGCCATCTTCAATTTAAGGGTGAATTTTTGTTTATTGAATAAATCGTTTATTTTCAATTTTACGCGAAAAATTGTGATGAACAAAGTGGTTCGTAATCAAATTTCCTACAATTTTAGTACATCTTAATTTTTTCGTATGATCGATATTTTTCGATTTATACCCAAAAAGCGGGGGTGAATTTTCGTTCATTGAACAAGTGGTTTATTTTCAATTTTACGCGGAAAATTGTCACAAACAAAGTTGTTCAAAAAAAATTGACAATAAACGAGTTGTGCAATACACAAAAAAATCCACCCCCTTTTTTTGGGTATAAATCGAAAAATATCGATCCTCCGGAAAAATTGATCGGTACCTTAAATTGTAGGAAATTTCATTCTAAACCACTTTGTTTATCAAAATTTTTTGCGTGAAACTGGAAATAAACGAGTTATTCAATAAACAAAAATTCACCCTTAAATTGACGATGGCGGATGACGCAACGGGACTGGTACCCCGAGAACCTAAATTTAGACAGCCAGTCACTACTCCCCCCAAAGAATTCCAAAGGAACATTGCTACTAATAATTTCTGCAATTTTATGTCCTAATTCGACTGGGCTATATGGAAATGCTTTGATTCTCTTGCGATGAAATTCTTCCAATATGCTTGTTGTCATGATTTGTATCTTAGGACGGCGCTTTGTTCGGTGGGCAGTGTAATATGGCGACAGCTGTGAAAAGTGGAAGCAAGCGCATCAAACTTGAGTGAATTCCGTAATAAACAAAACTTGGATCGGATTAGAATTGAGCAGACTTGTACAAGAAACAGCTATACTGCAATAACGTATACCAAGTAGTATGCTGTTCGTATCATGGCTAAATGAGTGTTGCGATAAAGGTTTGGTGTCTTTCATGCTGCCAAGTATGGTAGTGATGATTATACAAAACTGCTCAGCAGTATCATATAAATACTTATATGCGGGCTCTATGAAGAAATAAAATTGAATGTTTTTCGGTCCCAGAGATTTATCATTTCAGTCTTCCCTGACAGATATTATTGTGAACATTACAGTAGTTCGTGCAGCTGCGGATATGAAAACAAAAATTTTGTCTACTCGTTTCATTGACTCCGGAACAAGCTCAGTTCACAAAATTCAGTTACATTGAAATCAATGATATTGAATTATTGTGAGCATTCACTGTACTCAAAATTGCGAAGGGAAGAATAAATAATGATAAAGAGCATTTTACAATAGCCATGCAAAATCTCACCGCATTCCACAGCATACTGAGTAGCAGGAATATAATAATTCCTACGAAATCCCACGGGAGCTAAACTCTGCAGAAGTCACACTGGCATAAAACTGGATGAAAGTGTCCATCATGTGTTTAGATTATTATCGGTATAACTACATAACCATTATGAGTGTTTGATAGTAATCAAACATCGGATATATACAATCGTGAGGAAAGTTGTTGTCTTGCAATTAGAGGCATCCCCGTGTTCGCGGGTATTCCAAACGATAGCAGCAGTTCCGCTGCGCTCTCGTTCAGTATATGCTGCCACCAGAACATTTATATTATAAGGATTTTATCCCATGCCTCGACTGGACCAACTTCAATATAATATGCAAATCAATTCATGACATGATCTCGATTGCACCCAGAACATTATGCAATTAGATGCCCGAAGAGATAGACTCGAGCAGCCCAACTGAACTGATAAAACTCTTACTCTTCAATTAAATGTTCGGAGCTCAATTTCTGGGTGTGTAATTTTTTTCCGTCCCTTATCATATTTTACTTTGAACACAGAACTTCAATGTCTAACTCGGGATTATTTTAGCAAGCTCTTGTTTAATGCTTCGAACGAACCAGTTTAAAAGCGTATTTGTTAACCTTCCACCCCCGTTTTCTCGGAACGTTTGACTGTTGCGGCTTACTGCTTCTTCAATGTATACTCTCAATGGACCTCTACAAGTGTGAAAAGTTTGAGACAAATCAGTAACGAGACTGTCTGGCGCCCTCCTTGTGCGTAAAAACATAGTATCTTAGCCGTTCATGGACACCATAATGAAGAAATATCCGAGTATTCGACTTTCGTTCAACTCCCGAGCTGTGCGATTGCTCAACTTTGATTTTTTGATTTTTTAACTCACTTTTGCGTGAAACAAAAAATTGCATTGATATAACCTATTCTCCACATGCTCTACTTCCCCACTAAAAATTAAAAAGGTCAAATCCAGTGTCACTTTTTTATTGGAATTTCCGAAGAGTCGACGGTCGAAAATTGGTCTGCATCATGAAAGCGAATGATCTAGTTTTACATAATAAGTTATGAATCTCAGAGAGAACTATGTCTTTCTATGCAATCCCTACTAGTACAAAGTTTGAAGTGTAAATTATGAAAATGAATGTCATAGTTCCGCATCGAGAGATGCAGTTCCTATGGGAAATCATGAGACCCCATGTGTTTATATTCCAACAGAAAAAAATATTTTAACGCAATAGAAAGTCTTAATCACCAATGTTCATGAACATTTTTTATATAGTCCTGATGATAAATTATTCCAAAATTGTAAATAATAGAAAGTCACAGATGTTTATGGGACAGCATAATGTGTCGTACGAACGTGTAGTTTGGCATAATTTTTTTTTCGCCGGAAATTACATTCCTTGCCCAACGGTTCAGCTGTGCATGGCAGTGATAACTGACGATCTCTATATACGGTCCCCGACTCTTGACATAAACTGATCGATTCTAAATAACCATCGTGTATTATTGGATCGCGCAAATTTCGCTACATCAGAGAATAGAAAAAATTCTGGTTTTCTTTGCCGATAAACAATTTTTCCGCCATTTGAATTCAACTACTAGTATTCGGAGTGCAAACGTCCATCGAACTGCAATTTGTTATAACACTTTGTATCGAACATTCCATGGTATTAGTGTGATGTAGAGAATCTTTACATCGTCGAATAAATTTCTATGTGAGATGAAAAGCCATTGTAGCAGTTGCAATAACGAAGTTTGATTTGGTACGTATGTACCTCTCGCTCCGCCTATTGTTCTCCTTCCTTTTCACCTTCTCATCGACTTTTACTCAGCGATGTGAAGGCCGAAGCACTTTCGACAGCATACTCGTTAACCTACTTCAGTCAGTTGTTGAGCCACTTTGACTATGAGGTTGTCTCTACCAACGTTATATTGTTATATTAATGATAATGCAAATTTATATTTCCAAATCAATTCATTTTCAAAACAATCAAATCGTCATTCGACGTGATTGATACGCGGAAATATATTTTTCGGAACCGTCAATTAATATTATTATAGCTCTTGTGTGTACGAACGAATAACATAGAAGAGTCGGATCTTGACATCCAGAAGTTGTAATAGTCGATTTCTTACACAAATTGATATCTTGGTGTTCAACATAGGAAAGCGTTTGATCATCGGAGTTGTCGATAACTGAGAGCTATCTCATATTTTGTCGTTACGTGTAAGATTGGTGCAATGATGTTTTCCATGAAAACAGGTGTGTACATTGGAGTATCCTACTAAACAGTTTTTTCTTTCAGTCCTTCAAGGCAAACACTGCGAGCACGCGGTGATATTCGTAAGTATCGCCTCATAGATATTCAAGGAATTCCCATTGTGTATTGTAGAGGAAAACCTTGGTATAGTTGCAATCATCCACTTTCTTTTATCCACTTTAACAGAATATTCAAAAGGATGAAAGGATGGTTTGATGCATTTCGCCATGACGGTGGCCCAACTTTATATAGTTACAACAATCGCACACCTGTAACAGGCGATATAGATCTGATAACCATCTTCATTGTATTTTGCACAATATTCACTGCATTCCTCCTAATATTCCCAGGCATTCGGAAAGAGGTAAATATTATAATGTGTTGATATGGTGGCTAATTCAAGTAGTTGATTGTAAAACCAATGATCTGACATTATCTCATGATTATTATTGCGGTATACGAACAGAAGATTACTACATTTCTCACAGTTACTCTCAGCCTCTTTGTTGGTGCAAGTATCCAAGGTAAGACATGATACTAAGTGAGTGATAGAAAAAATGGTCTTGAAACTCATTCGTGACTGTAGAACAGCTGTACAAGAAGGGGAGAAGAGTTGATTCTCACTCACTCATTATCTATCAACTGTGCCGTTATCTTGGTATTCCTGACACGTATTGTGTTTCGGTGGATATAATTTGTATTCATGTTTGTAAACTTATCTCATTTTAGTCGGACAATATGGGTCCACTTGGCACACGACCTCCTCTTCAATTATTAGCACATACAGTGTCTTCTCCAAGCATAGATCACCTGCGGAAATTGGTGGATATATCGGTCTGATGCACATCAACATCACATATAGGCGTAAATTTCGTTAGCGAGTAATAAGCACATACTAATAATCCGTTTTTAATATTGACCGAACTATCCAATTTTTTAGTCATCAATTATACTGAGATACCAACTGATAGTTCTGGTGGTATGGGTGTTGATGTTGAGTACAATGAAAGATTTTGGTGGCGGACTGCTACTGAAATGAGTGACGCATTCAAGGATGCTCTCTACCGTGGCACGCCTTTCCCAATCATCTCCTTAGCTGAATACTTTAGTCTTCATCAAGAAGGTTTTTCGTGGGGCGCCCAGTATCGAAAAGCTGGACATTATGCCTCCATCATTTTATGGTGAGTGATTCAATCGCCAATAAATATGAATAGAAATAGGAAACGATTGATGATTTTAGCCGCCAAATTTTTCAAGTGCATTCATATTTTGGTTTCAAGGACCTGCTTTGCTGCTTGGCTCATGACGAATCTCCTTCTGGTTGTTGTTCCAAGATATGGAGCTTACAGTATGATACTCACTGGAGGTCTCATGCTACTTACCAATTTAACATATTGGTCACTATTGCCATCTCAACCGCTGGCTGCTTACGTCGATGGATCTGTACTTAATTTTGATTTCGGATGGAACTATTGGCTGGTGCTCGTTGCTGGTACTTATCTCATTAAAAATGATCCATGGCATTTTTCACAATTTTCGTTTTTTTTTTCGCTTTTCTCGATTAATTGAACATTTATAATTGTGCAAGGCGTTGACTGTCTTCTTGGTGGAATTATCATCGCAATAATCGATCTTGTTTTTCCTCACCAATTCTCAACAATCCTCGAAGTTGATTACGACACTCCATATGATAGACATGTAATAATAGAGGAGAGCTTCGACACGAGCAATACTAGAAAAAAATTGAGTAGAATGATGAATGACAACCTAACGAAACAATTCATAAGGTAACTCTCATCTATAGTTGGTTTAACAATTGATAATGTAATATTTGTTGAATAATTGTAGTCAATTACCATCAAATATATTAGAGGAGAAACAAAAAACAACAGAACGTGAAGGCGCCCGAAATCTTGGATATACATCTCATGAGTCATCAGAATATCATCATGGTTCGGGTGATGAGTCGTCATTGAATGTTGACACGCATAATAATTGGTCCTATCCGTTTCCGCAACCAACTTTATAATTCTGGATGGACTGACATCTCGAACATGATTTTTCAGAATCGCTATATATATGCATTATTATTACCTAATGACTGAATGATTGTATAATACACGAATAAACTATCTCGATTCAGGGTTCACATACGATACAATATTATAAATCCATACTAGTTAAAATAGTGAAATAGGTTGATTTTCTGGATTTAGGCTGGTAGTTCTCGACAATTACCGTTTTACTATCCGAGTAGAATCATATGACTGATTTTTTTGATTGAAAGATTCCTAATTGCGTATATATTCGTATATTCGTTACATAACCTAATGACAGGGTGCTGCTGTCCCCGAAAATTGTATGTGTGGTGGAACCACGAGTCAAATCGGGATTCGTTGAAAAAAAAATCTCAGATCGAAAACGATAAATACGAAAAAATTGACAACTCATGAGGTTAACTATAAATAATTTTTCAAGTTGAGGCTGATCCATTTCCAATACATTCAGTTGCGTGAATTCTTCAACATTCCGATCGGAAAACCGGGCACGTATGTATATCGTACCTGACTTCATCAGAAATTAATCGAATTTTTTTTGTGTTCACGGTTAGTAGGTTCTTGTCTACATATATGCTTCAAGAGTTCTTAACGTTTTCCTTAATTTTCCCGCCTCATCCACTAGTATCGCAATATCATCAGGGTATTTCAATGCTCTTATCATTGTTTTTCCTATCACTGTCTCGCCCTCTTCTTTCCTGTTCCACTCCTCATCATTAATATTATCAATAAAGATGTCGAATAAAATTGCACCTAGTGTATATAACCTTGTCTTACAACCGCTCCCGTATCAAATTTTTCTGCAACTCTTCCATTTGCCTGTACTTTCGCAGTCGTTTTCTCTTACATATTTCCCCAGTCACCGCGTGCAACCATTTTTTAGTGGAAGAAAATGATCTCTTATAAATGATTTTCTTAACTGATGAGAAATATTTATTCCAACATTTTATCTATTAAGCCATTTCTTGAATATTAAGAAACCTTATTGTATCCATACAAATCTTTTTATCACTACACAAACGAACATGACTGTTTATGCATGAATTAGTACTTGAGCACTATTTCAGGATGTATAATTAATATGATTCACCGAGTGGGATCGTTATATGAGGCATTTAGTGATTGATCATCCATCCCGACTACTGAAATGAACATTATATTATCATTCATATTCAAATCTTATGATTAACTTTTGTTGAAATTTAAGAATATTGTGTTATATACGAAAATATCAAATTATCATATATCATGACAGACTCTTCTGATCATTGTGAAAAAATGCTCTTTTCTGTCCAAGATTGTCTGCGTAAGAATTATATCGATCAGCCCTCGTTAAGACTGATCGAGCCCAGCGTAAGAGAACTTTTCAGCAATCAAAATATTGTCTGACAAATATGTCAAGTGATCTAATTCCATATGACACATTATTCGCATATGCTGATCTAGACTGTTGTCCGTAATTTTTACATATTATAAGAGAAATTTAAACAAAATCTGGAGGAATATGCCAGGAAAGTTTTATAAAGCTTTCTAGAATTTTTTTTACATATTTGTCGGTCAGAGAATCAATGAGAATTTCACAGATTCTTAAATTTTTATACATATTCCACATAACTTGCAATCTATTTGATGATTCCTCACATAATTCACCTTTATCTGACATAGATTTTTCGTACACATTTGACATAATCAGCGCAAATCTGGTGAATTCTATTAAATTTCGTCAGAATCTGACAATTTTTTTTCACTAGGGATACTGGTATACGACTTACCACATGACTCATGTTGACAATAAGAGATATAGTTATTGGGCAGCATATTGGTGATTATACAGCATTCAAGACGATACAGAAATTTACCGGATAAACATAATGGCGATCAAGAAATCTGAACGTGAACCAGAAGTGCCGATTATTCTGAAAAATGCGTCGACAATACACTAGCTTTGCTTTCGACAACTAGTCATCACGTTTGAATGAATGCTCGTGGCCATTCGTAACTGTCTCACTACTGTCATCATAATGAACACTTTTAACCAACCAGTTCATTGGCAACCCATCTTCGGAATGAATAAAATAGTATTGAACTCAAGGGGGCTTTCTATATTCGAATTTTCAAAAAAATCGAATTTTTTTTTCTTGCATATTCTTAGAGTTTAAACTTTCAAAAATTTGTTCTCCTAGGGTAATTCCAAAAATTTGAATATTTGCAGAGTTAAGGTGATTCCATCGACGCGTGAACTATTTTCAAACTATTTGACACAATATTTCGACTCTTATCCAACCGATTAACTTCAATTCTGGCATGGACTTTTAGTACTTGTCTTCCTATCGACCTTGTCTCAGTCATCCCCAAATAATCATATTTACTATTTTTTGAGAATTCGAAAGGTGAAAGGAATTTTTTTTGTTAAATGATCAAAAACGGTTTTTTTTTTCTTCAAATTGCTGCTTTTGCGAAATAATTTTTTTTTGCTACTAACTATAGCTACATTCTTCCTGATTATGAAAATATATATTTGAATTTTGATCTCAATGAACAGGAATGCTGGAATCATGTCAAACAGTTAACCCTATTTTTTCTCCCATATTTGACGGTGCAGAAGAGACACATTTTCCAATCTCATTTTTCCATTAATGTCTTATTGTATTTGTGGACGCTTAACAAATTTTTTATCAAAGAATGGATGGTAAAAGTGTCCATTGTTATTTTTCTTATAGCACCCCTAACAAACACCCAAAATTCAACTAAAAGAGTAGAATACCCACTTGATTTGAATACTTCCCTTATCTTATGGACTTTCATTGCCACTCCAATAATAGTTCAAACCCAACTCCGGCCCGTAACACAAGTGTAGTGAATAGATGAACTTGCAAAGTTTTTATCTTGGATAGATATTTACACACTCCGCAAACAAGTATTCGTGGCATGGTGACACAAAGTGTATAGAATATATACAAAAACTTGATAATTTATTTCATCTCAATCCGATAAGGACAATCAAAAACTATTTAGTCTACTACTAACCAAAATTTTCAAAATGATGAATGAAATATGGTAACTTACGATCTTGGTTGACTTGATCGCAAGCTGACATAACACTTTTAGTCAAGGGCCGAGGGCCACAACTAAAAACACCAAGTTTACTAACATAACTGTGTTTTTTTTGGACAAATCTTAAGAATGATGTCATGTCAGGTCGGCCAAAGTGATTGATTGCTTTTAATCCAGTGAAAATACTCTTCTTTGATAGCCTTTGGAAGTGATTTTCACATATATACTGCGAAGAAAGAACATGATCAAAACCATTATACTGTGCATTCGGACATTTGAATTCTCATAAAGTATTCATCAGAGTAATTGTCTCCGGCATGCTTACAAGCATTGTGGTGCGAAGATCGAATTTATGAAAAAATTGCGTGATGAATATATGAATTTCCAGAACATCTGTGACGTCTTTCCGCTCTACGTCTCTCAAAACATCGATAAACCACTCGAAATGTTTATGTGATGGACAGATCCAGAGAAAATATACCTGAAAATATATAATATTAAATCAAAGCATATTTAAATTATTTTCCATACTGAAATAGTATGGATATATAATTCTCAAGGACTTTATGGCTAAACTTATAAAGTAAAACTAATGTCTCACTTTCTTGCAAGCAACACCAGAATATCTATTGGTAGATGTTCCAAAAACGAGGTCATTGAGCATGGAAGCGTAAGGTGTAACGCCGATCCCACCCCCAACCATTACGGCCACCTCAAACTTGTACCAATCCTGGTTACCACCACCGAAAGGTCCCTCAATTCTAATTTTTGGATTCTCATTGGCAGGATTATAATTGCAAGGATCAAAATAATTTCTCAGCTGCCATGTCCATGGTCCTTGGGCCTTGATGTGGCACGAGAGAAAATTCTCGTGTGGTGCAGAGGTGAGTGTAAATGAATGGAATTCATTTGATGTGAATACCGTTGTGCATGCGAGCCGTACCCATTGACCAGACAAATATTTCAAATTGGGTGGTCGATAAAATTTTATTTTAATCACGTCAGAAGGAAGTAATTCGGTTTCAATTATATCTAATGCCATGTATTTTGTTCGTAAACTGACAACCTGTATCGCGGTAAAATGATTATTTGATGAAAAATTTAATGAGCGGAAACAACAATATAAACATTACATGGACGTATATAATTCTGAATATACCTTATCCAAGGCATAAATAATTGCCGGACCGACGAAAAATATCCAGAATCTTGGTGCTCCAGTTAATCTCGCGAGTCCATGTATTAAACACAAAGCGTATAGAACAACATACAGGCTGTGAGTGGACCAAAAAAATTTATAAGCCTTTTGTCTGATGGTTGGATGGGCAAACACAAAAATAATCGTCATGATGATGACGAGGAGTATCCCACTGACACCTGTATTGATATTAATTATATGAATCCATAAATAAAGAAGTTGTAATTAGTGATTATTATGAGCATCTGGGTACATACAATCAATTAGTTTAAATGTGAGATGGAATGATGCACTCACCCGTTATCGTTTGAAAGAGCCAAAAAAATATTGTCGGTTTAGCATCACTGGGAAAACTCATTTCACTGGTGAAACATCGTAGATGAGAAATCGGTTGTGTGGAGACATGATAGAAATTTACTATGTGCCCAACGGTATGCAATACTGAGAAGAATAGTGCCGTACATGCGGCTATTTTGTGAAATTGAATATGAGAATCCAGAGGAATGTATTGTTGAATCGAAAATTCTTTTAGTTTCGTCAAAAGGTTTCGCGACATGGTTAATAGCAGAAGACTATAGCAAAATGAGAGCGCAGCAGCAGAACCACGAGTAATTGCTATTCCCACACCCATGATATGCCGCAAATCCGTGTGTTCTGCCATGAATGAATAATCTTGCAAAAAAATGAATATTTTCTTATTAGTTTGAACAGGATATCTGACAAAAATATCAACTTCACGAATTCGATAGTCAACTTACGAATGAATCGCTCGACAAATAGGGCAATCGTAATAACATAAAAGATGAACAGATAGAATATATTTTGTCGATTCTCTTCGAGAAACGTTGATATATTGTCCCACAGTTTCCTTATCCAGCATTTTGTTTCGGTAACTGCAGCTGTCGTCGGAGCCAATACCGATGCCGATATTGGTGGCGATAACTGATCAATATGAAAACTCGTCATTCGCGCCACATTTGTAGAAGTATCCAGAAAATTTTGCTTTGCACCTTTACAATCCAACCCGATGGCTACAAAGTCACCTTTGTACTCATTCATCATGAGTTTAAAATCATTGTAAGTGAGATAGTCTTTGCGTTCCAAACCAGCGTCCTATGATAATACTTATTATGACTACACCTGAGTGTGATTAAATGATTAACATGAGAAATTTACTTGAAACATTGCGTCGATCAATTCGGTAACATGATCATCAGATAGACTAGTGGTCCGGGCAATTTCCACCAATGATCGCAGCATTTCCGACAATTCCTCCTTGTCAATTACTCCATTACTATCCTTGTCGCACATATCAAAAATGATTCGTAATTTGTCTTCTGTTTGGCCCTGTGAGAAAAGCAATACAGTATCCAAGAACTCCTAACGAAGAGAAAAAAATACAGTCTTTTTTAAATGAAAATTTATGGGATCATAATGGATTAACGAAGAAATACAGTTACTAAACGATTTTGATACAAAGAAATCGGACAGTCGATTATTATATACCTGGAATGATATTCGACCATCGCCATCTTTGTCAACAATGTTAAACATTTTTTTAACGAAAACGGCGTCGGACCGCATACCTAACGCACTGGCAAATTCACTTTTTGACAGGGAAGTTCTCATAACCGTAACAACTTCATCACCATCATCGCTGTCTTGGCTTCTGCGTTGTCGTCTCCGGCTCTTTTCACCCGGACGTAATCCAAACGTGAGTGCATAAGCCTCTCGGAAAAATTGTTCAAGTTTCTTCTGTCTACGTTCTTTCGTTTCAGCTTTAGCGAGCATAATATCATAATTCGTATGGACAATTGTCATATGCTTTTTACGACAGGTGAGAAATGTATCCAGCTTCGTAATAAACTTCTCTCGTGAATGAATAGAATCCAATTCGAGGACAAGATCATAGTCCCGTGGGATACGCAAAAGAACCAAGGCTTTTCCGCGATCGCTTTCGCATTCCTACATAGTGATATTAATGATGATCATGATGATAGGATAGCAAATTTTATATATTTTATAAAACATGATTACCATTCGGAAATACCAAGTCTTTGAATTTGAATTGATTCTTTTCATTTCAAATTCGCAGACGGAACGAAATACAAAACACGAGAACTCACCTGCGACTCCTCAACATGTACAATATTCACTGCATTTAAATCAAACGTCCGAAGATTCTCACCCTTTCTGTCAACAATATGGAGTGCTGACTCGGGACCAAATTTCACTTTCACAAGACGTTTATGATTAGCATGTAGCCACTCACGTACAATCATTTTATCGATACGACCACTTGCAGCAGCACAACCAATATTACTACTTTGTCTTTTGATTGCCTCTTGAACAATTTTCAATCGCCTTCTACGACGATTTTGAAGTTTAACCAAACCATACCCTGCACCGGCGCAGAGAATCGGTATAAATCCGAGAAAGACACAGGCATAGATGTAAACGAATTCACTTCCCTCAAAATAATCATAACGTTGGAGAGGACCACAAGGATCTAACATAGAACCCTTCAATTGTTCTGGTTGTGGACATGGATCTGAGTCGGACCAAATAAACACATTCCGTTGAATTGTCTGAGGATGGATCGTTGTTGTATTTGTAATTACGTCCCATAAAGTTACTCGACGTATTTCGTCAATTTCATTTTTGCTGAATACTCTTGAGTTGAGAAACAAGATAAAATTGATAATGATGAGGATTATAATTTCATGATTACGAAAATGACGTACATGTGCACGAGAAAGCAGATATATCATGATGAATAACAGGTGAACAGTTCTTACTTGGAGTCTTGATTCTCAAACCAGAAACGATCTGAATCACGTAGTCGAATGAATTGCTCCTTGATAATGGTAGAAAAAAGTAGCCCAGGATGTCCGTTAGTCGATTCTAACATTCCACCAACATACACATCAATGTTATCTAAATCATTATTATAAATCTTGGCGAGTTGATGTACCAATTCTGGATTCCGTTCAAATAACTCTGGATTGATTTCATTCCAGGTAGATATTGGTGATAAATTGAGATGAATTCTCGCGGTATTATAATCTGGAAGACCATTATCACGGCCGCGCATGATATTGAGAGCGCCTAAATCACGTCGCGAAAATTCCATAGGACCGAAAAGATTATTTCTGATGTCATCAATTAACAAATTGTCTTCTCTTTCAGCTAGCTGAGACGCCATACCCATAATCAATTCATTTATTGTATTATTGGACACAACTTCCTATTCAGTTAATTGTAATTGATTCATTTAACTGTAATTAATGATGATTATGATGAAAAATGTGACCTACTAACATCAGAATCCCACCATGTGCTACACAACCTTATTGCCGGCTTGCCCGTTCGAGTCATTCGAAAGTTACACTTCTCGTCCCGTCTATAAATTCCAGGTGGCACAAGTGTGTGACCGAAGCGGAATGCGGCGCTTTGAAATATATGACTTATTCCCGGATGAAGATCAGGCTGATAATTGGTATATTTTGGGACTGGTTCACCCAAAAGAATTGGTAGATATTCATACATGACGATATTCTGGAATGAGAATTAAAAATTGGAAAAACTGAAAATAATGTCAATGCGCATTCTTTTAATCGTAAATAGCAAGTTGATAATTCAATATTTCAAACCTGAATTGTTCCTACAACAATTCGGCGAGTTCTTTGAAATATGTCTTCGTCTGACATGGATGGATTTTCTCGTTGAATACGAGCGGCTATAACATTATGCCAACGGTAGAATAAAATTCCAAAAGTCAAAAGGGCAGGATGTTGATTCGTTCGTGGGTCACCTAATACTGGATCATTGATTAGAAATGAATTAACTCATCACCAATAGAATAGAGACACAACAGCTAGTAAGTATATGAATGTTTGTAAGATATAAATGACGTACAATAGAGCCGTTCGGGGCTGAGCATTCGCATAACACTGGGTATCGCTTGATTGAACAATGGCGCGCGCATAGTATTACGTACGGGAAATTCTCTCGTTGAATCTGTTATCAAGCTGCCATTTTTGAATGACCTCATACTATTCGTCCATGCCTCACTACTTGAGTAAATGAAACTGCCGTCGACCCACGACGTCACATGATTGATCTTAAACGTAATTTTTATACGCGTTATATGACCTTATGCATCCATGCCCCCTTACATCGTTCCCTTACCTGTTCACGCGGACTATTGGGACTGTGTCCCGTACGTAAATCGTAATCGGCCCTGAGGAATGGAATATATTTGTTGCCCTGGCAATTTTTATCGAAAATCTTATCGCACTTGTCCACTTCGATTTTATGGAACTCAATCGGACATCCGTTCTCGCTTGCCAATATGATTTCTGCCGTCACCAATTGACCTATTAAATGATCGTAAAAATGTATTATGCTTATGACATGATGGTAATATTTGATTCCATCTGGAAAATGCATGTTTTATAATGGTCATTGGATGTCAGATGAAAATTTTTGAATACCAGAATGAATGCAGCCTTGAGTGAAGTGTCATAACGTTATTATTTGAAATTCAGTTTGTCTTAATTTTCTCCTATTGTAGCTCTAGTTTTTTCTCACTCACCAAAAAACGCGAATAGAGCTGTTTTATTATTCACAGATGCAACACCGTCATCACCCTGCATGAACAGGTCGCTCAACCTTCTCGGTGACGGTCTATCCTGACCGGCCATCATATAAACTCCATCGTGGTATGCAGCTGGTATTCTTCGTATCAGCCTGCTATCTATACAAACATATAAAGCTATCAATAATTAACATATGATGTTTGACTTTTGTGAAGATATCACGAATATGTCGGTTCTGTATTGTTCTATTATTCATAGAATAGAAATGGACTCACCAACTGATCCCCAGTCAGGATGTGCAAGGTTATTATACCATCCATCGTACCTCTGTTTCTCAGTGAACCATCGATCATCACAACCTTCGAATTAATATCCATTCAAAAATAAACAAAACAATAACACATAGAAATTGAAAAAGATTGGGTGAGAAAATGGTTACTACAGCCAACATATGTAGTAGTATTTAGAGGCAGTGAGAGCGATCGTATGGTATACAACGCACGTAATAGCTGTCTGGATCCCGATCATTGAGCAGTGATTAGGGGAAATATTTCTGCAACGATCATCGCAATATTTTCGTCAGCCCTCGTTACTTTGTATTCAAGTTTCCGGTAATGAATTTTTTTACAGATTTCACAGAAATGGAAATATCGCACGTAATTGGAGGTTGTATGGCAGTCCAAGACTGATTCAGGGGTCGAGTCATGAAATTTGTAGCAAAAGCATGTGTGGGCCTTCGTCTTATTCACATTTTTAATCATACTAGACGGAAAAAAAATTTGTTGAATTTTTAACAGAAGAGTAGATAAAAAAAAGGCTCTTCACATGGTGAAAAATTACGCAACTCGAGAGGGTAAAATTCCACGGACGAGCGTCTCTAAAATTTTCTACTAAGGCGTTGAAACTATTCTTAAAGAAAGCCGACAATTTTCCAAAGAAGGTTGATTATTATTCCGTTAATGAGAAATGAAATTGAGGATATATTCATCACCCAAAATTAATATTGGATGTGAATAATAATATTATACAGAAGAGAAAGGAAATTTATCTTGATTTTAGTAATTTAATGACAAGGACAATAGATAAAAGCTTTTAGTTTGGATGGACAAATGCATTTCTCTCTTATCCACAAGAGTATAGGGCCGAGATGAAGAAAAATAAAAAATAATAATTGAATAATTTGTTTATCAGTAATAATCATATCATTAATAACCATCACTTTTTGAATATTTATTGATCATTTGAATTGTCATGTCCTTTTTTTTCATAATACATTTGCCTCTTCTTGGAATGCGTGCGACGTGAGTCATCGTGCAGGCTTCAGTATTTTGCAAATTGAAGATTTTCCAAGTATACCCTTTAGACATGCTCGAAAATGAGCATTATATCACCAAGTGATGTACCGAAGAAATCGTTTGTATTAACTTTGAATAATTATCACATTTCACAAGATACAATATTGAGGAACGTGAGTAAATATGTAAACTTCCAAAAATTACGATTATTAACTTTTCATCTTGACTAATATATTAATGTTGACTTGAAAATAAATATAGCAACGAGACAGATCGACGACACAATAATTCGAGCATCGTTGGTTATCATCGTCTACGACAAAAGTCGATGTCACGAAGTGCCCGTTCAAAATTGTTCCGCAGCAGGATAAAAATCCACCTAAGCGCAAAACTTTCCATAAATTTTCCGATGAGTTTTAACTCATGCCAGAGAGACAATCGATGAGTAGCGCAGGAATTACCCTGCCAATAGCAAAAGGTCATCCACCCTTCATAACTCTTTCAGCAAACATTGAATATTTTCTAATCATATGACAGTTTGACCCACCGTTCACATAACGGCAGGGTCCTTTTCCATCTTAATTTCTCTACGTATGCAGTGTAGTTTCTGATATAACACATATCAATCTAATAGCGATCGAGTGACAAATGAACATTGTGAATATGTATACAATGTTATGTGCCTCAGATCACATTTTTCAGATTCAGAAAGTCTAGTTTTTTGACGTGAGCTGGGTATTTATTGTCTTCAAAATATACATTATTTTCGTATGAATGACTTAATCATTGTTAAGTGGGAGCTGGGCGATACCCAAGATTGTGTTTCATTTCTGAAATGCCATTGAATGATAGGGCTTACACAAACACTATTCATATTAGTTATAAGTGTGCAAACTCAAATTTGGTGCGTCGCCCCTTATTGAACTCACGATTGATGATAGAATCTCAGCAACATTACATAAAGGCGTAAATACTTCATAATCTTGGTGACGATCCGCTTCTGACATAGTTAAAGAATGAACAGTTTGTAAAAAAAAATGATGGGTGAATCGACCCAAAAATTAGCTTAAAATTTTCTCCCAATTTCGAGAAAAATTAAAATAAACGCCCGTCGATACAGATGCACATGCGTACATGCGTACATACATACATACATACATACATACATACATACATATATATATATATATATATATATATAGTGCATTTTTGTGTATATTTCACCGCAATTTTGTTGTAGGCAAGTATAAAAACAATGATGAAATGATGAGCGGGCCTAACAATAAAGCGGCCCTATGTTCACGCTTATTCAGGATTTTCAATCAACGCAAACACAGTGAAGATATATTGCCTACAGATGTATCATCATTATAAGGAAAAATTTGATTCTAAACGGGTCCATTTTCTATTATATAGTGAGATTGCCCACTGTACTCGTAAATCATTGTTCAAATCATAAATTAACATTGAGCTCATAAGATGTGACATCTCCGGTAAAAAATTGAATGGTCATACGATTCGCTTTCTCCTCTTATACTTTTCTGATAGCTAACTGATTATTTCTTCGTTAAAAATAGTATTCACATATGTTTCATACACAAATCATATCATTCGGTTTCATTCGAATGAAGATTTGAAGTTGATATTCAATGTTGTTCATTTGAATTTTCAAATCATATAGTATAGTTGATTATTTTCTTGTTCTATTTACATACCGGCATGCTTCAAGATGATCGACGATGTCAACAGTGGTAAGAAATAAATAACAAAAGACGGGCGGAAAATGACGCTTAAACCACTCCACATTGTAACAGAACGTTCACAGAGTCTCGACTCTTCAGAAACAAATTTCTCATCATCATGTCATCGTAGACGACACGGCCCAAGCAAGCATTGGCACTAACGTATATAATTCTCGTGTTATGAACGAAAAATCAGACCACAATTTCTAAGCGTGAATGAACAAATGAATTTATAATAATATCAAAAATATATGCCAGCTGTTTTGGCTAACGACATAAAGAAATTGACCTACTCGCTGAATCACTGACATCTGCTTTATTATGTGCGTTCCTCGGTGGATCACAGTAGTATAAGCAGTATGTGTACAACGAATGCGGCGCCGCTTCTTCACGAATGAGGCATAAACGAGCAAAGGGAGAGAGTACAATAATGAAAAGAATTGAAGAGCGCGGGAGGGGGAATGAGAGGAAGTGAGAGAGACCTACCATACATACATATATACATACATACATAGTGTATGACTCGGGTTCCATTCTCGCCACCTTCACCATCTCTCTTTATTAACGTTGCTTGTGATCGGAGCCAACCTGTTGGTGAAAGTCGTCGGCCTATTTTGCCTTGTCCTTTCCGCTCTTGTCCCCTCCGCCTCTTAGTACCAATACCACTGCCACCATTTCACGTACATCAGCAACTCTCTAGACTTGTATTGTGTGCAGATAAGCACAACATGATGACACACTATCTTAAGATTTGAGATATATTAGAGAGATATATCATGCAAATCGTCTCATTTGTATGCATACACCTCGTTTTTGGTCCATTGCGTGATTGAATTTGGTTGCCTCATTCATAAGCAATCGTTAATTTGTAGGATGACCACCCATTCGATGAACATGGTAATGCAGAAAAAAAAGAATGTTCTTTATACAAAGGCAAATTGTCGTGAGCGTGCGTAAAAACGGGATCAAGGGCGTAATATTCTTGGTCGCGGGAAGGTCTTTGCATAGTGAAGAAACGCCAATCACTTATATGTTTTAGAATAAAGTATAAATATGAATTTTTATCATTTCAGTGCGTTGTATCATGCATCGGGATAGTTCTTGAAATATTTGTCCCTTAGGTACGCAATACTTCATGTACTCAATATGGACTTCTTTAACAGATTTACTTTCGAAATTTGAAAAATCTCGAACCTAGAATATTTGCATGAAATGTGGCTCACGAAATTTTACCTTTGACAACCAAATGCTCTGTGGATTCAAATGTAAAGTAGAAATTTTGGACACTGAATCAACTAAACTCAAAATCAACAAGTACCTCCGATAGAATAGTACAATTATGTTGAAGACGAGATGTCGACATGACTGCAGTCGAATTTCCATACACCCTCACTATACCAGTGCAGCCAAATCGTGGTCCGTGGACGATTCACTTTGTGATCGTTTTAAATGCTCTCTTACAGCAGAGAGTCGGAAAGTGGGGGTAAGAATCGCCCATGATCTGGCTGCACTGCACTATACTGTCATTTTCTGACTGCTGAAAATGCGTAAATTCCAGAATGTTGCCAGAATACGTATTGAAGAAAATCCAGTAATGTTTGGTATGGATACGCTTTTATGTATTTTTTTTTTGCAGGAAGAGAAAATATTCACTCGAAAGTGTCACCTTACGTTTTTAATATTACGTAAAATAATTCTCTTCATTAGAATGTCGAAGTTTCTCTATTCTTACAGTTTCATATTCGATGGCCAATATATATCCATCATTGTTCATGATGAATAATTCTTCGATTGTTGGCAAGATATCCAATAACTATGGATTGCATACCACAGATCTTCTTTAGAACTATTCATTGAATGAAAATTTATTCTTATACCGCCATTTTTATCATATTGGCAAATCGCATCGATCAGCTGGATAATATAACGCCAGTTGTTCTGTCGAAATTATGACATTTGAGAATATCAAAGATTTCAATTTGACAATTGCAGTAATAATGGTTACATTTGTAGGTTAAGATAGCAAATAAATGATGCCGCTTAGACTCTCGAAAAGTCATGTATATTGCACATATAACTTGAAAATAATTATTGCTTGGAATTAACTATTTCTAGCACTCAAATGATTGCATGAGCTATGTTGATCATCCAATGATTTCCAAAATACCAGAGTTTTATGAACAAAATGGCCATGTATGAAAATGAAAAAAAAAAGCACTTCCAAGATTCCAGTTGCTTATATGTCGAGATCTTTTTTCAAAAGATTTCGTTGAACTGTGATTATCGTGCAATTGTGTGAAATACGTTGAGGTTTGAGTTTTCCAATTTTTTAATTTTTTTTTAGTGTTAACGGACTGACCAAAATTCTTTTCGGCTGAATGAACGCAGAGCTCAACACGTTAGTTTATCCATTCAGTTTCAGGTTGGTCATCCTTTACTCTGGATGATGCTCCGTGTCTAACGAGCAATATTAGGTCAGTATCCCTCTCCGATTACTTCGAAACTCTTGTATATAGAACGGCAATTGAAACTAAAAGGTATAAAGTCGAAGTATTTCTGCTGTTTCACCCACAAGCATTCTACCGATTTTGATAGGTTACAAGAGTAAAATAATTTAGAAATAAATCATCCCCGGATGCATTTTATTTGCTCATCGCCCCCAATCAAAAAGGGTATTATCTAGTCAAATAAAACGGATAATATTTCGATAAGTATATAGACAAAAGTAGTGTGTCATTGACCCAGGTGACTTGTATGAGATAAATCAACCACTAAGTCGACTTGTCGACCATCATCAGAGAAATATGGTGAGATGAATATAGCCTTCGTCTGGTCGAGTGGGTTCTACCAGGATTCATTTGTAATGTCATTCATTATGATACTATGATCATTATTGAATAATTTATTATGTACAAGAGAACAAATCTTCTGTGTTGTAATTACTCAAGCATAGCTATAATAAATATCTTCCACAAATCTAATCAAAAATGTTCACAACTCAACTCAGTTGGGTATTTTTGCTACTTGAAAAAAATAAGACAAACTTGAAATAGAATCAAAGCTATCGTCTTCAGAGAGCTTCAGACCGAAGTGAAATAATGAAAAATGTGAAATTCAACATTCATTCGTCTAACATCTCGAATAATTTAGAATTTGCTTTTCGCAAAAAAAGAGTTCATTTTTTGGCCCAAATCAATATATGTAAAATTTACAATAGGACTATGTATAAGAATTAGGGTAGAAGTACCGTTTGTGGCCACTTTATTTCCAAATCATTGTTTGAATCATTCTATAAATATATTAAAATTATAAATTAGATTTATATAAGTGTAAAAATTTAAAAATTCAAAAAAACATTATTTAAACATTAAGACTTTCTATTTATTGACTTAAACTTACGGTGGCCAAAAAGGGTACAGAGGTGGCCAAAACTAGTACTTCTACCCTATAAAAAGGTAGATGATAAGATAAGTGTTGAGGATAGCATTATATGATCTCGATTTTGTACACACACTGTGAGCAATCAACTAATTCTTTCAAGGTGTACACACATGTACGGAAAAATACTTGATGAAACTTGCTCATTAAATTTACAAATTTTCATGTTTATAGCCGTCTAATAATCATAACTATGGAACACAAGCATACCAAAGTCGCCCTGTATGGAGGCTGGATTTAAGTTGAGTCGATTCGGACATATCATGAATTTTTCTTGCATATTAATTCATTAGTCGCCCATTCATGCGATTAATTGCTAGTGAATATCCAGTCAGAATCTTGATCTTTTACATGCACAACTTCTATGAGTAAATAACGCCGACTGTTCTTCTCTTCAATAAGCTAGTATATCATTCATCTGATACTCGAGCCCAAATGGATATATATAAATATCCACAGACGCACGTGAAAGCGTATATTCATATGTATACCGTTTTCTTGACGACACTACTGTATGGGCGCGTCTGGTGCTTGCTATTATTAGTTACAACTCATGAGATTCGTACTTCCTCTCTCATTTTAGAGTTCGGGAGCAGATAAATGTGTATAATGCGTATTCGCCGTTGGCTGTTAGATGTAAACTTTATGCGTTTCATGTAATTTCCACATGTCGTGAATTGTGTGCTAAATTCTATCAAGTGTGTTCGTTAATTCATTCAGAATTTTACTGTGTTAATCAAGTGTTTAAAACTTTGTTTCGAAAGCGATTGTGATATTGACAGTTCTTAATGAATTTTATAACAATAGCCTCGGTTCTACTATTGGATATAGATTATCGTCAATGCTAATACTTCACAATATAAATACACGTTTATATCTGGTATTCATATTCGAGTGTGTATCGGGCCTGCAAAAATTTTTTTCATTGTTTCCATAGTCACAACAGCTTGACCCTTTACTCTTGTATTCTCGCGTCGATTATCATGTAATCTTACCCTGCACCTAGTCCATGCTCAGATGAAAAATATAACTTGGCAAAAAGAAAATATGGATTAATACCTCAAAAATTCAAACCTGCTGTTGAAATTTATCGACCTCCAGGTAAATAAAAACAGTATACTCACATACTGCATCACTGAAGAGGAAGATAAATTGAATATCTTTATGTAGGTGGGTGGTCGAAAATCACCACGGCTGCACAAGCGAGAGATCACCAGTTGAACGTCCATGCAAAAGAATTTATCATGAAACACAACGATATTCATCATAATATTAAGTTAAAATTTATCCATATTCAAATTGAGGATGCATTTTTTTTCTTTATATATTTTGAGTGTAATGATTGATTTACATAATGCTGTTCACAGAAATATACCCAATTGTGTTCCGGATTCCCGATCTTCGAATCATTTGCAACACAGTAAATCCAGTAGCAATATACATCGATGTTCATATGCTTCGCAATCCTACCATTCACAAAATCCTATTGCGTATTATGAGCACCATGGTCACAATGCACCAAATCACCATGGGTCTTCTCCAATTCGGCAATTTCTGTTATCGTCCAGTAGCACTATGTCGCATGCAAGTTATCCATTCATATAGTTTGATATTATTTTATATTTGATATTAACGATCAAACGATCGTGTCCGATAAATATTGAATGAACATTTTTTCATTACAAAATCACATATTCAGGTTCCACATCAAGGGCGTGTACATTTTCACGTTGAGCCTAAACTCACCTATACATCAATGGGAACTAACAAGCCTGGGAGGCTTATCAAATCTCATTCGTGTATTTCGCCATATGGGTTGAAACGATCGAAAAGTTTCGGTAATGATATTGTAACTTTCCAAGTGAATAATATCTCAGATATTGCATCACTTGGAAAATTTCCCATTGCTATTCAGAATGTTTTGATTAAAGCTATCGAGGGTATGTACTGATTCATTGATTCATTGTACATCACGCACAAAATATAATACTTTATTTTGTCTTTCTCCGACATATTTATGTATTAATAATAAATATGCATATCGAGTTATATAGATCCCAATGCTCACGATTCTCGCACATTAATGGAACTTGTCAGACACATACTCAATCGAGTTGTCGAGAACCGACGATATGCTGAGCCAGCTGCTAAAATTTGTATAAAAATCATAGAGGTATACAGGCATGAAATAACAGGATTTCTATGAACAATAAGACAAGAAGAACATTAATTATAATTTTTGCCTAATCTTTGATAGCAAGAGGTTAGAGAGACATTCCTGGAGTCATTATTGAACACATGCCAGCAGTGGTATCAAAACCATAGTAGATTGTTAGTTCATGACTCTACTACAACTTGTCATCGGTTTTCTGCAGGATTCATGACATTTTTGAACGAGATGTATTGTCAGGTAATAATAATTATGCATAAAATGATGCAGATTATTTGCGTCCCTATTATACTCCCAATATTTTCAATATGAAAAAATGTTTGATACATTATTTGTTCATCTTATTATTTCGAATATATACTTCAACAGTTGAAACGCCGACAATTGCAATCGCGATTACAACAGGAGGGTGGCGTCCCACCCGGTCGCGTCTTACTCGCTTTGTTGTGCAAATGTTGTCAAGACTATTTGCGACCTTCTATCATCAATTCTCTCACAGAGGTTTTTATTTTACGTATATAAATTGATTCATTGAATATAGAATACATTTGGAGATTTATATTTTTTTGGTTTACATGCATGGTTATGCAATGGCAGATCGACTGTTTATTTTTGATACTTACGTCTATTGGCCAAGATCTACATATTGAATTGCCAGCGCAGCTCGAACAACTGCTGGCTAGTGTTCGCGATGCATTTCTTGCTGAGAATTCAACACTACCAGCGGTGAAGAAAATCCTCCTCCAAATTATTGAACTCCATGCAGCATATTGGCAACTTCCAGCTACCGCCTTAGTGTATTACTATCCTGGGTCTTCAAACTCATAGTAGTCATGCTGCACATCTTCAACTCACATTGGTATTATATATATCATAGTACACCACTCTTGTTAAATTATGAAGTACACTGCGGACGGAATGATTTGATTTGATACATGTGAGGCAGTCATAAGTAAGATCTTGGAGTTTATGCGATTCATTGGGATATATAAGGTATAATGAATATTTCAATGTATTTTTGTGTCAATATAACATGGAAGATGATAGAAAATCAATGACGGAGTAATATTAAGTATAACGATTATTGATCAAAAGCTTTAATAATTGCTATAATAGTCTATTGCATACAAAACGAAATTCCCCGAAGCATATGAAAATAATAATGATAATGATAATAAGACAAATTGTAAAAATCTATTAAATTGCCGATACCTATATGATTAATTACTGGTTTTAATAATTGAATTCTGAATTCCCCGATGTTATTTCGAATGAAATTTTCAAATCTCGCTCCCATTTGTTTGAATGGACTGTTATTATTTGAATTCACGGATGAAGAATGGGGATCCGGACATGAGAAGATATTTTGAAAGTAGATCCAAAAATACGATGAATTCCAATAAATATTTGCATTGGACAGTAGAAAAATTAAAAGAAGAACTCAAAAAACGTGGGGCAGCATTAACAGGCAAAAAAAAGATCTTCTGGAAAGGTGAATACATTCAATGTTATCATTTAATTAATTAATTGATTAATATAACTTAGAAATAATAACATGTTATTGATCTAAAATTTGATCACACTTTCCATAACCATAACCATAAGCGCTCGACCAATCACGATGCTCCATTTCGCTTATGGTTATGGCTATGGAAAGAGTGTGTCCCAGGCCTCAACAGTACTGAACCTAACCTCGATATATCCAACAATCCAACCAATCAAGATATTAAATATTATGAAGAATAGTTCATGTAGTACAGTCACCACCAGTTATGCCTGGGTCGTGAATTTTCCATTTTTATCCACTCTACCTATTATTATACTCATGGGAGAGTAAAAAACAGCGTGAACA
>JAPYZF010000631.1:0-25175 GCA_030523045.1 Meteorus cinctellus | reverse complement strand
TTTTTTTTTTTTTTTTTTTTTTTTTTTTTTTTTTTTTTTTTTTTTTTTTTTTTTTTTTTTTTTTTTTTTTTTTTTTTTTTTTTTTTTTTTTTTTTTTTGGTGTTTTTGTTTATTATTTTTTCCGTTGGTTTGTCCGCCACCATTTTCTTCATCTTATTTCAAAGACTTATATTAGTTTGAATGGAATATAGGTACACACTATACAATGACAATATTGTGAAAAGGAGGAAAAAGTTTGGAGAAGAAAACGTGATGATAAAGAAGAAAAGAGACAAAATAACTTTACTTGAGGAAAAAGAGAAGAATAAAAAAAATTGATACAAATTTTATTTGCAATATTTGAAAAGTTTTTTGCAATTGTATCAACATTTTTATGTATTTTTTTAGTGTGTTGGTGCATTTGTGGAGATGATTTTGTGAAATCGTTTTATTTTTTTTCTTTTTTCATTTTTATCTGTCTCTTGTTGTTGTTCACAAGGAGAACAAGGAGATTTGTAGTTGGGGGAATATTTTTGGCACACATTTAAAATCATGTTATTGTTGTTGCGATATTACTTTTATTTTGTTTTTGTTTTTTTTATTTTCGTAATTGTCTATGGGTCGAATAAATGAGTGGAATAAAAAAAAGTTTATGTAAAGGTTGAAAGAGGATTAAATGAGGAATTTTGTTAGAGAGAATGTGAAAGTGAAGAAAACAAAAGTAGGATGAACTTTATGTGATATAATTGAGATTTTTTTTTTGATTAAGGTTTTGTTTTTGGTAAATAATTTCGTCTCTATTATTTTCCTTTTATTCAATTTCTTCATTTATACTAAAAATTAGAAATAATACAGACTTATCATTGTGTTCGTTAATTGTTCGTTTTGATTATTGTTAACATTGAAAAAAATTTCTGCATTGCTTTGTTAACAATGTTATTAAAAGTTATCACACAATATCTTTAATTGTTAATAATTTCTTTGCAATTTGAACTTCAGAATTTTGAAAAAAAAATTCACACAACAAAATTGATTCCCACACTGCTCCAATTCCCTCGTTAAATTATGAAATACTTCTTAAACTCGAAAAAACGCATCAATAAAAATTAGATGAAATGAAATACGAGAAGAAAAATAAAATAAAAGAAAAAAAAAATGGAATTATTTCAGAGTGGAATGAAGAGGGCACCCGCAGTGCATCTCTTTCTGTTCTTCATTTTCCCTTCCTCTTCTCTACTCTATTCAAGCAAACAATGAGTACAATGTCCAGTGGTTCGTTAGGCCGCGCGCGCTCTTCTGCGTTCAACAACGCGATCGATTCGATACTTAATTGGCTCGTGGACGAACTCATTTCGCTAACGAGCCCATTCTATACCCGTAGAGTACAAACGATTCACCTCAATTTCTTCCATTTTTGTTTTTATTTTCATTTCTTCTCCTTTTTTCCTCCTCCATTTCTTTTCATTTTATTTCGTAAATTTTTTCTCTTCAAATTTTCTACTTCATTTCATTTTTCTATTTTCCATTTACATTTTTATTCAACATTGTCATTATTCATGTGATTATTCTCCATTCAAAATTATTTAACCAACAGAAAAATATTTACAAAAATTATTGTCGATTCTATTTTTATTTTTTTTTTTCCATCATTCATTTTTATGAACGAGTAAATTTATCAATTGAGAACCTCTACAGACGATACAATCGTATTTTTCGCTCGGGCCAAGGCCGTTCAATTTGTATATGATAAATATGCGCAGGGGCTGTGTATGTTATTTACAACAATTTATTTTTTCATTCGATTCCATCATATATACATATATATGTATTTATATTGCATGCACATACTCGTTTCCGCTCTCTTATTCCCATCTTCGTCATTGTATATATAGATATATTGGTATGTAATATATGTGTGAAGAAATTTATGCATTGCCACCTCTTTGGCACGTTTCATGCAATTTTCAATGATAAATTATATGCATTTCTTTGAGCCCCTTAGACTGTTCAAAAGTCGATTTTAATCTTTTATAAATGTTACACAATGCATGTGAATATTGAATATTGAATTGCGTTGAAATACTTCATTTTATTGAAAATAAAATAAAATAATATTACGCTTTGTGATTTATATTTCATTCATTCACTTTTTTATTCTTTGTAAATAGATTTTTTAACTCTCTCGCAATTTAATTCAATTTTTATTTTTTATTAGATTGAAATATTTTATTGAAATTAAAATTTAATTTAATTTACTTCAATAATACTTTTCTATTTGCATTTTATTTATTATTGAGTTAAATATAATTCTATTTCGTTTGGTTTATATGTTGGGGTTACGATTGGATTTTTCTGAAATTTTAATTTTCTTTTTTGATCATATTTTTTATAACGATATATTTCATATTTAATACAAATGAAAAATACAGAATTGTTTGGGATGATTATTGAGAATTAATATCGATTGATCTACTGCCATCAAAAATTCTCTTTATTTACGACCTTCTCTGAAGCGATATCAATAAAAAAACAGATTATCTGCGACAAGTTCAGCCTGGGACGTGTTGTGAAGAAAAGTTTGCAGAAATGTTTCAGAATGTTTTCTATCATTGATAAGTTTTTTATTTCAGCAATTTATTTGGGATACTTTTTTCAGGATAAGAACGATTGTTATTTAAGAGTTTGTGAATTTAGTTTTATTAAATATGATCCATAAGAGAAGTGTTTTGTTACTTTATTTGGCGTATTGTAGTTGATAATGACATCCATGACCCAATTAGTTCCCACAAAATCCAATTATTATATACTCAATATGGCATGAAATTCAACGTGTATATGCCGATCTTTATTTTTAATTTGTCGATAAAAATGTCTAATAATACGATCATTAAGTAATTATTTGTAACAACAAACCAATTATCGATGATTCGTTTCCAATATAAATCTCTTCGCACAATTGGTCGCTCTGAAAATTCGAACTGTACTGAAGTTTTGTTTGTGCCCATACAACCCCGTCAGCAGAGAAATGTTTGTTCTGTTGAATTAGGTGAGTCGGTTTCTTTTCTAACTATTCAAATGCTTCAAATAACTATTTTATTTGACATAATTGAATCAATTTATGGAGAATATCAAATATTCATAGAATCAACTGACATTGAGCCCTTAAAAATATGAAACTAAGGCTAAGAATTTATTTGATTAGAATAAATTTTCCTATCAATGCTTATGTTCATTTAGCCTTCTTCAATATTGACTTTTATTGATTGGACAACTAATTGAACTCTCCAATTGATCGCATCAATCCATCTTTATATAGAAAAATAAAATATTTCATTATGAATTCAATTATTATTCTCAACATCCTTGGAATTATACTAAGTCAACAGGTGAGATTTCTAAATTTTTATTCTCAATTAGACATTTTGATCACGTCAATAATTTAACATCTAGCATTTTTTTTTTCTTTTTTTCACAATATGGAATATGCGACAAATTATTTTGGAATTCATTAGAAAAAGAAGTTATTTCATTTCAAAATGCATCGTCACAAAATATATATTCAAAAATGTTTTCTGTTTTATATCACTTGTTATAAAAGTTCTTTAATCAATACCAAATCACAGAATATTTGAAAATTATTTGAATGATTTCATCAGGCTAATGGATGCAATCCATATGACGGAAGAACAGAGGTGATTGACAAAGTTAACTACACAATTGCTCATCTTTATAATAACATCACTCAATTAAGAATAAATCTCACAATGGAATTAACTCAAATGAAGATGAATCAAACTACCAGAATTTATATAATTATGTTCGATACTGCTAAAGATGTCATGGTAAGTGATACAAACAGTAGTTATTTAAAGAAGATATTTTAAGTTTAAGGTAAACATTTTCAAAAATGTCATCGAATCACTGAAATTTTGAAAACTGTTCATCATATAAAGAATCTTGTGTGATATTTCATGGATGTTAAAGATTATATATTAAATGTAGTTAATTCAATTGAATGATATTTCCGTATTTCTATTGCGAAGAAAATTCATCAAAATCGGAGAATAAAATTACAGATGAAATTCAAGTTTAACAATGAAGTCAACTTCATTCAAATATTCATGAACTTAATTAGATTCAAGACTCTTCTTTATCCTCAATCAGGATGTTTGGTGTTGTCCAATTCTTTTGTTGGATAAATATAAAAAACGAAAAAATATTTTTAAGACAAGTTTATATATTGCACAAGCAAAAAGACACATCAGTGACATACAAAACTTGCAGAAAGAAAATAACAAACTCCCGAACCTCCATTGACATTCAGTTTGCTCCAATCAATTCCAACACGACAGTTCAGAACAAATCCCTTCATGAATGCTTCCGAGTCGTCGTTTCAGCAATAACAGAGATAATCGCAAAAATTCAATATGAAAAAGTATTTTTTTTTCAAATAGGGAAAATTATTGAAAATTGGACGTGATGGACAGGACATGGTGGACTGTTCTACACGATGGCTTTGGAATCTGTACAGAGTAAGCATAGCCACAACAATGGAACTAAAAAAATGTTTGAAGGCAGCTTCGGATATTCTCGAACCTGTGGAGAGAAATATTAAGAAATTTGCTCATGTGAGTTGGTCAAGAATATCAAGAACAAACTTGATATCTTGAAGTTGTCATTATTATAATTTGTTTATTCACAGGCCAGAACACATTGCCTCTGGAATTTGGATGAAATAAGAACAAATATATGTAAAGACAATAGAACCAAAAATTGGGAAGAATGTATTGCTGCAGCGGCTTTGACTGATCCTATTATGGAAATGCCATCATCATGTAACCATGACAAATACATCATCAAGCTCAAAGACTTGAAAACCAATGCTTGGTTACTATCCAAAACAGGAAGAGATGATGCGTTCCATTGTTTGAAAGGGCTTGAGAGAAAATATAATGATACTGTCAAGCCAATCGTAGAATCTGGACTTCAATGTGCATCAGAACTTTGATCAAAAGAAAAATGATTTCTATCTCAATTTCATAAATACAAAATACCATTTCAATATAGAAAATGATCATAGATTATAATCTCATCTACTTTGCATGATATATTCAGATAAAAAGGAAAGAATAATCCATCGAATAAAATATTTCTCTTACAAAAACGATGAGTTCCTATTCCAATTGGAAATGAACGATAATTGTAAATCTGTATCTTGATATGTTCCACATCAAAAAGACAATTTGTTGTATGAAGAAAATGGGGGTCATCAAATATAATTGATATGTAATCACTATTTGTAAAAATAGACGAAGCCAAGATATTTTCGTTGAATTAACTTAAGAATTTTATAATTCAGTCAGATAAACTGATGTCTGTCAAAAGCATCTACCACTTCTGAGGATTCTACAATCTTCGATTGACGAGATAGCAGATCACAGTTTTTTCTATTTTGTCATATCATACGCATATGAATAAAAAAAGAAGGTCATAGGTATGAGATGATAGCCAGAATAAATTTGAACATTTGCTTCGTTGAGAAGTAGAATTGAAGATATTCATCACTACAATAATTGATTCAGTTATTGTATCACCATTCGATTATTAATTAACATGAGCAGTCCCAATCTAATGATTTGTTCATGATTGGAAAATTTTTATTGCTTTTGTCGGTTAAGAACGATATCTATTAAATACCAAACATCAATTTATAATTCATTAAGAGGAAGCCAACTAATGAATTCCTCATGTCATATCAGCAGGTGACAAACAAGTTTAATTTCGATACATGAATTCCAAACTTTAATAGTTGTCTGAAGGTCATTATTAATACGAATTTAATAACTATGGAAATGAAAGGAACATGAAATATTGATTAAATAATGATTAATGGACGATTGAACTTTGAATTTAATTCATAGTACTATTAGCTAATTTGGAAAACTGATTTATCACTGTTCATCCACATCCAACATTTTATCGATTGATATCAATTGAAACGAATCATTTTGTTCTTATCAATTCATTTGAGATATCTCTTCAGTATTTTGTTAATTGTGATTAGAAGTTCGTGAATATTGGGATATCAAACATGGCTGGCTTATAAGTCACTTGATTTTCTTTGTTACTTCATCTGAAGAAATCCACACATTTCTCACGAATTTTTATAATGTCTGATCATGAACAAAGCATTGAACAATCACAATTATAATTCATTTTGATATTCTTTACCAATTTTTCCTTCACATATAATTCAACGTGTACATTCATCTCAATTCTCTGTTTTTATGTGGATGGGAAAGTCCAATCTCGCGATTGTGTAATAATAATTCATAATAATAACCCAATTATCGATGATTCGTCTTTGATATAAGTCAATATTCGCGTTTACAAACTTTTCAGTCTGCACGTGCACATCTTCGTCAGCATACAAACATTTGCTCTTTCAAAATAGGTAAGTCACTTTTCCTTCTAATTATTCAAGCGTTCTATTTGTTGGTTGAACAATTTTTATTGATATTATAATGTTCATTTGTTTAAAAGGTTTTTTTCAAAATTTAGTTCAGTGATTAATCTCATGATTGCCAAATTTCACACAACTGAACTTCAATCAAAATTAGTGGAAAGTTTTGTTACGAATATTTATACTTTTCATTTTTTTTTACTTGTAACAACGTTCATTGATATAATTGGCGAATCTTCAGTTTATCTGATAATACTATACTTTCATTCTTAAGCGGATGAGGTTTTGTAGCTCGATAAATAAAATGGGCAAGTTGAAATCCTTGGCATCAGAAAATATCGAGGATTTACCAAGTCGACTATTAAACTAACTACGTCGTTATATTCAACCCTTAAAAACATCAAACTAAAGCTGAAGATTGATTTGATTGGAATAAATTTTCTTATCAATGTTTATGTCCATTTAGCATTCTTCAATATTGACTTTCATTGATTGGACAACAAATTGAGCTCTCCAATTGATCGCATCAATCCATCTTTAGATAGAAAAAAAGAATATTTCATTATGAATTCAATCGTTATTCTCAACATCCTTGGAATTATACTAAGTCAACAGGTGAGATTTTTATACTTTTATACTCCATAAGACATTTTGATCAAGTCAATACCTGGATGTATAACTCCTAAAATCTTCTTCATCAACTCAAGACAACAACTTGTAGTTTGAAAATATTTTTTTGAAAACCATTACTTCATATTGTTCGGTTAGAATATTTTTTTGCTTACAGTAGATCATAAAATGGCTTTTAATTATCTGGATTATTTCATTAGGCTGAAGGGTGCAATCCATATAGTGATACATCAGAAGTACTTGATCCAGCTAAATTTGCAATAGTTCATCTTCATCATTCCATCACCCAATTAAAAATTAATTTTACAATGGAAGTAATACAAATGAAGATAGATCAAACTACCAGGATTTATTCAATTATGTTCGATGCTTTCACATCTGTTGTGGTAAGTCGTGCAATCAGTATTTATCCAAGAGGATAATTGTAATTTTTAATCAGCTAATTTTTGCATTTGCTGGAAATGTTATCAACATATCTAGAATAAGAATCACATACATCCCAATATTCATTGACATTGAGCTTTCTCCCATTGATTTGGACACGAAAGTTCAGGAAAAAGCTCCTGGAATTCAAAGGATGAAAGAAATTGAATTATCAACTTAGTAGTCACTTTCAATAGTAAACACAAAAATCTCCAATGATTAATTATTTCTAAACAGATGAAGCTGATGAAAGTGAAATACAATAACCAGGACATAGTGAATTGCTATAATCAATGGCAGCGGAGTCTGCACAGAGCGAGTATAGCTACAACTACCGAACTGAAAAAATGTGTGAAAAGAACTTCAGACATTTTCAAACCTGTGGAGAAAGATATTGAAGAATATTTTGATGTAAGTTGTTCAAGAATGACGAAAAAACGAAGTTAATATTGCGCAGTGATCATTATCATAATTAAATTTTTTTACAGACCAGAACACATTGCCTTTTGGATTTAGATGATGTGAGAACAAAATTATGCCGAGACAATGCTACTGGAAATCAGGAAGAGTGTGTTGCTGCAGCAGCTTTGATTGATCCTACAACGAACATTCCATTGACATGTGACGCCAAAAAATACATCATCAAGCTCAAGGACTTAGAAAACGACGCTCAGTTACTCTCCAAAACAGGAAGAGATGATACGTCCAGTTGTTTGAAAGAGCTCGAGCGAAAATATAATGATAGTATCAAACCAATCATAGAATTTGGAATCAAATGTGTATCAAAATCCGAATGATTCGTATTTTAATTTCATAGAGACAACAGATCATTTAAATATGGCAAATGATGATAGACTGCATTTCATATATCTCTCATGGAATACTCAAATGGGAGCAAATGGATAATCCATTTATGCAAATACTTGTTTAATAATGATAGTCAATCGCTATTTCTTAAATTTCACATAAGAAAAACAATTTCTGTATTCGCAAAATTGAAATTACTAATTAAAATTAATATATTTCTATTTGAAGGAAGAGGATTGATTCAAGTTAACTTAATCAGTGTTAATCAATGTAAAAACCTCATGAATTGGAGTCGGTCAAGTCAGTTTCTATTGTGAGTATCGACCACTTATAGAAATTCTGAAGTCATTAATCCACGTTGTAGCATATCATATAGGATTGTGCAATCCCACCACGTTGTGTAAATGAAGAGGGTTAATTCATAAATGAGACATAAAGCCAGACTGAATGTCAGTATCAACATTGATAAAATAGCCTGATCAGATAGTTATAAATGCAATCTTTTCTGTTAAAAATCATATGTTGCATTACCAGTTCAATTCTTATTTACAAAGCAACACCGGGAACACTCACCGATATTGATTTTACCGTATCTGGTTACGATTGATGGGGATTCAGTCATAGTGTGCTAACTTGCAACTCTAGTAACATCCTTATGAAAATTAACGACTTGCAGAATTGGATGTCGAGATGGTGAAATGACTCATCAACTGGGTCACAAGCTAATTCAAATATTCAACGCCACATGTTAAACACGACTTGATTGAATTCCTAATTTTGGAATATTCCAAAGTGTGCATAATTATCAGATTTGAATTTACCATAAGTTTCATGAGATGAATATTTCATTGCGATTATCCCTTTTCACTTTTGTAATGAACATTTTATTAGCTATTTGAAATGGTAATGTGAAGTTATGGTGGGATAGGGCATTGAATTATAATTGTTGAGTTCAAATGTCATCGAGTAGATAATTCATATGGATATCAAAGCAAGTCGATTGATGCTTCCAATTATAGTTAGGTTAGCTTAGGAAATTATAATCTGTTATGAGTTTTTGGTTGGAAATAAAAAATCACAGTTTTCAATAACGATAAAACGTGTTCCATGTGACGTTAGTCACAAAGAAAGTTTCGTTGCTTTGGTCTTGTAAGTTATTGAACTTGTTTATCGTTGATTGCTGAGGGCCAAGCATTCACCTCTGCCAAAGTCAATTTTGTTATCGTTAAAATTTGATGAGTTTTCAAAGTATAAATTGATCAATGTGTTTGTATTATTATCTTCGGGAATTACGAAAACAGACTCAAGACATAAAGACGGAAGATAATTCACATGATATAACCAATGCTTCTTCTAAATGGATATTTCCTCAATTGATAGGTTGATCAACTGAGTGATATTAAGTAGACTATTGTGGTGCAGACTTGGGTGAATTGGATAAGAAAAAGATCACTGTTCAAAACAATATATTTATGATGTGTCCTTAAATGCGTCAACTGTCATACAATTCAAGTAATACTACGAGTAATTAAATTCAGTAATGACTTCTCATCAATTTGTAACAACATTTTGAATGAATAATCATGAAAGAATTCAAATTCTAATCATTCATTCCGCCCATCTTATGAACTACATAACTCACATAGTATTTGAATGATAATTGATCTATATCACAAGCCTGGTAGTGATCAGATGGAATCATTGAAGATTGTGGCGTATAAACTTCCATTAATATCAGTTATCAATAAATCTCTATGTCAGACCATATTAAAAATAGCAAAAACTATAATTCGAATGTTTCTAAATTTAGTTCATTTTTCTAATTTAGAGAAATCAAGTTTTGCTCCATGACACTCTATTGAAATAAATATAATAATCGCTAGATTCATTGATAAAAATTCACCAAGTTCTCATCATCTACCCGAGAATCATGAAAGAAAAATATTCCGATAATTTACCTTAGTTTTTTTTTGTATCAGTGTCGAAAAGATTCCTAACACAAAATTTAGTTTTAACATGTACAAAAAGCTTTTTCATATCTCATTCCCTGTCCTGAAAGAGACGAACTCAGTGAAGGAACTCTGATAGTCATCAATTACTTCTTCTTCCTCTTCATAAATCAATCATTGTGAATATTATTTTTATGTCCAAGCTCTTCTTTCATATTCATTAACAGAAAATCCATTCACATGACCGGCAATTCCATTGCATTCTGCTTGGATTTATTCTAAATCAACCCAATCAACTACATCAACTATTGACCAGTTTTGAACATTATTTTTGGCAAAATACATAACAACTGTCAGTGATAGCAGCACATTAATAAATGTCCTTCATTTTTGAGAAATCGGAATCGAATGACAGTTAAGATATAGAAACATAATGATGTTACGATAAAAAACAAGCAGCAGTTCATGGCAACAACGTAATTATTAGATAATTGTGATACCAGGGTACTTATCGTTAACACTTGCAATCCAACGTCTACAGAAAATAATCGTTAGTGATGCCGCGAGAACAACTGGACTAACAGTTCACTCCCGAGCAAATATCCATATTAAATATAATTTCCCCCGCACTCATCTGTATCTACTTTTGCATTTGAGGAATTCCCAATCTTATCACAAGTGTGTCATCAGTATAAGTGCAGAACTCGTCACTTATTGGGCAATTCACCTGATTTGTCATTGCTCATCAATTATTTCATTGCATAGTTGGTTTTATAAATTAAATTATTTTACCTAATTATGAATTTTGTTGTTACTTTATGCCTTCTCAGTGCCATGTTCAATCAGCAGGTGAGATTCCAAAAATTATTTAATATTTTTCAATAGCGTTTAGCGTGAATTCGATTTTATTGAATATTCATCAGGTTTCAGCATGTGATCCATATCGTGGAGACGGAAATACAATTGATAGAGATACTGTCGCGATTGGACAAATGCGTAAGTTCATTACTGGTTTGCAGGCTAACTATGAAGAGGAATTGATCGATATTAAGATGAGAGAAACCAGAAAGATTTATCAGATTATGTTCAGGACCTCCAGACTTGTCAAAGTAAGTTGTGAGTTAACATTTTCAAAAAGGAGTCTTTTGTTTATCTTTCCCGAATTGTTTATAAATATACAAAGTGAAAGTATTTTGAGGTTAGGAAATTAATGGAGGTGAATGGCACGATTTGGTTTTTTGAAATTGATGCGGAATAAACAGAAATTTTTTCAGGGAAATTCTGGTTTCAAGTTCTCATTCTTAATTGCAAATAAAAACATATCTAACTTCCAGTTTTTCAGATGATTTCATTGCTGGTCTTTCTAAAATATGCCAGATGAATCGTTGTAATTATTTTAAATCTGATAAACAATTTAACTATGAATCCATAATGTTGTTTTTCGAACAATAAATTAGAATTTTCAATAAATAATGAATATATAATTTGCTGTTCATGAAAAAGATTGATAATTCTTTACTGATAATATCTAAATTTTGTAATCAGAATGAAATGATAAATGTGCGAGTGATGGGACAGAACATCAGACGCTGTTATAATTCATTCCGATATAATTTGACAAAGATGAGCGTGGCTGTCACTAATAGAGTACGAAAATGTATTGTAAATAATATAGACATTCTGAAGCCGATAGAGGAGGATATTGAACACTTTCTGAATGTAAGTCAACATGTCAGACAACAAAATTGGTATAAAGAATCAATTTTCAACCTTTCATTCTATCGTTCATAGGACATGAAATTGTGTTTGCTGAAATTTGATCTAGTCAAGGCGCAGGCATGTCTCGTAAATGAGTCTGAAAGATGGGAAGAATGTAATGACCAACACTATTTAGGATCAACAAATGAGAATGAAAAACTCTTAACTTGCAATGAAGATGAGTTTCTTTCTAGACAAATAAAATTACAGAAAAGTGCATTGGCATTCCGTAGAGTTGGATTGATGCATGTGACTGATTGTATGTTACCACTTGAGAAGGACTATAACTCTTCCATTCACATGACATCTAAATCTGGACTTGAATGCGTAAAGAACATCGAACGTCAATGACTATTTATGTATCTTATTAGGAGCAGTTGACAATATTTCATGATTTTTTGTATCAGTTTTATAAATTTGGAAATTACAAAACTAATATCGACTGATTCATTTGTTCTTTAAATTGTTCTTTTGTATTAGTAATGGAAAACCAAAATTATAATAAATGTAGAATTGTTCTGCTGATTGAATTCTTATCTAGAAGTTCTCAGTAAAAAAATTGATCTCGTAATTTCTATGGTTTCGAACTAACCATCATGATTTGAAAGTTCTTTTCAAAAACTTCTTTTGAAAGTAGTCTACATCTTGAATCAAATATCAATCCAAACTTGTATGACGAATCATAGAATGACGTTTTTCAATTTTCTGATGACGTTTCCAAGACAGCACAAGTACGCATGATCAACATAAACATCAACTGTCGTCGCCAATACACAAGTAGAACACAATCCTAGAATGATGATCAGTTAAATAGTTTAAATTTGAACCACTTGAACAGTTACCAAACCAACTAGTTTTCCAATTAAACTCCAGTCTCGACCAACGATTTTTTATTCTACTCAATATAAACAAAGTCTAATTATGATCATCCGTCAAATCTGAATATTCCTATAACTATCCCATTCAACAAACATATCACAAAAAAGCACAACTAATTTGACAGTGATAACTAATTCCAAAATGTAATTGAAAATTCTAAGACAAAAAATCTCACAACTTTCTCTACAGTCATTACCAAAAATTTCCATCAATTTCATAAAAATTTGTGATCTTGTGATGAAGACCAAAAATAATATCCTAACTAGAGAAAAAACTTATCCAACAAATTCATGAAATAAATAAGAGAACCAAAAATAAAATAAAAATATAAGAAATATAATAAAACAGGAAAAACATAGTCAACATAAATCATGACTGAATAATACGATAGAAATTAATTCTGTGACATTTTCATAAACATGGACACATATAAATATAGTTTTGTACTGTCTGCTGTTTATATTTTCCATACATCTCACTCGCATACCTACATGTGAGGGTAGACATAATATTTATAAACATATTCTAGTCGTCTTGGACGAATAGCAAGGTGCTCATGTCGGCTATTACAACAAAGACTAAACGTAAAATGTACAAAAGGACCCTAACCATTTCTTTCACCCACTCTTCCCTTCTTTCCTCATCTCCTTACTCTCTCTTACGTCTTTCCCCGCGTCGGTCCAACCAGTCTGCCCTCCTCTTGATTTACGAGCATAATTTATAATATTTTCGCTACTATTGTATGGTAATACGAACGGCAAAAAATATGTTAATGGTTGCCATAAAGGAGATATACAGCGTATATACTTCATTCCATGCCATATACCCGGTGGCCGTATAAACCTCACGTTCTATACGCGCTTCATGTATAACTTCCTTTTTTTTCTTCTCTCGTTATATTTTTTCTCCCTCTCCTCGTCGTTTTTTTTTCACTTCGACATCACTCTATTTTCTTTTTTTATCTTATTTCTCATATTTATTTGAGTCTACTTTATTTTTATTTATATTTCGTCCGCTCTGATTTGTTCTTTAGTCTATTTACTCAATCAATCAACATTTATTCCATTTATTTATAACTATTGTTATTCATTTAGTTATTTATTTTATAAATATATTGCATTTGTTGTTTTTAACTGAAGGAAAATTAGGAAGTTTATGTTGGTATTTTATTAAACTTTTATTTTTGTGAGGGAATTAAATTTCATCGCGGGTGTTGTCTATTATGTTGATATTGTTATGTACTAATATAAATTTGGCGCATATGTGTAAAGTTAACTGTTCGAGGGGTAGAAATTAATAACCCACTTGTCAATTGATCGTGAGATTAGAACATTTTCTACAAATTTTTCGTTCATATAGACGTAGTTGTGCCCCCTTTTTTTATGTTAAGGGTACATTTGGACGTGGAGTTCCAAGGGTGGTGTATGTGAGTGATTTGATGGATCAAAACATAGGGGTGGGTTACTCTCAGGGGGGGCTCGATATGACCTGGTGCTCTGGTTAAACGAAAATTTGAACAGATGTCCAACAACTTCATTTATTATTACTTCATTCTTTTTTTTTTTTCAACCCTCCTGGTCTCTATATTTATGTCGATAGTGCAGTGCTTTGTTTATTTGTTCAATTACCAATTAATTTTGTGAAATAATAGACTTGACACGTGTTCGTGCAATTATCGTTAAATTGAACCTTTTTTTTTCCTATTTTATAATTTTGTTATTGTTATTTTTTGTTTCTTGTTGTAGTTGAAAATTTATCACGATTGTGTTGTTATATTTATGTGAATATTGATTAAATAATAAAGTTTTGGGTTGAGAACCTGCGCCCATTAAAGAACCGACGCGACGAAACTTTGGTGATAAATTACGTCTGATGAATGCCAAGAGAAAGGAAAGAAAAAGGATAAGAAGGAATACATAATAAAAAAAAGAAAGAAAAATAATAAATAAAAATAAAAATACAGGGAATAGAAAATAAGGGAACAAAATAAAGAACGATGGGACGAGAATAAACATGTAAAAATAAATATATATAGGGGAAGAAATCTCACACAGTTGATGTATAACAGATCTGAAAAGATTCAAACTTTTGTGCGGTTTCACGTTTGAAAGAAATGCTCGCACACTTTTTCAATCACTTCCATTCCACATCAACAGAGAACCATTATTTCCGGTGCATTAATCGCGTCATTGGTGAGTTAAAGTCTCATATGTTACCAACTATAATGTGGACGACGTATTTTTCTGCAAAAAAATTGAAAAGAAATGTTCATGATGAATTGTCGATTTTTGTAAGTTAATGTTTCTAACTCGGTCATCAGAAAATAATAAAGTCTTTGATTTTAACATTATTGACATGATTATGAAGTATATATAGATATGAAGTTTTTTCACAGTTTAAGAAGATTTTTAAGGATTCTATCCGTTTCTAATAACCATTCAAAAATTGCTGCGAACTGTGACAATTAAATACAAAATACCAATTTTCTTAGTTAGTTTTTTTTTGCACATTCGAAATTTTTATTCAAAATTGAGAAACACCAGAATATCAAATGATACTACGGATTCAAATTAAAAACCTTAAGTTCCCTAAAAATTGTGTCCTATATAAAAAATTCTGAATTTTTTAATAAAATCCGTGAATTTTAATCTCTGAAGATTTTGCGCTGTTCAAATTTGCATTAAAGTCGTTAAATTAAAATTATCAGTGAAATGAATAATTGAGTTAGTTGACCACAACTGGACTGTTCGTAGAAAATCATTTAGATGTCTGATCAAATGTCTCTTCCAAAATTTTCGTACAAACAGTTACATAGCTGACAATCAACGTCAAAACTTTTCACAAGAATAAATATGACGCAGATGAAAATAGATAAAAATCAAATAACGTCAGCACATTCTTTAACAATAAATATATCGAAACATTCTGTACTCTAAGTTTATCAACCACGTCACTAAAAATGTTTTCAGCTATCGCAAACTGACGAAACCAGGAAAATATCTAAATATAATAGCCCCATCTAATAAACTATAATTTAGGGTACATTCAAACGTTAAGTTAGTCCTGACATGAATACACAAGCGCTAAGTTTGTCCAACCACATCTAAATGTAGAATTTGAACAAAAGTTATCTCACTGAGCGTTCAATCAAGATGAATCTTAGAAAATTCAATTCGTTTGAAGGGGATCTATAATTAGTATAATTACATTAACAAATTCCTAATTACGTTTCCTCGTCATATCCATCAAACTCAAAAATCTAATAATGACATTGAATGCAATGACGTAAACCACTGATAGGATTTACAGTTGGCCAAGAATTTTCGACATTGATAACATCAGTAGTTTTCTAGAACAGTTTAAAAAATATCTCGTTGGATAATCAACGATCAGATAATAGTTAGAATTTCTATAATTATTTAAACTAATTTTTCAATTCCATGAAATTTGTTCGAGGTAGGCAAGTGTCATTTGATAATCATTTATTAATTGATATTCTGTGAACTGACTACGTGCTGATGAACACGAGTCTACGTACGTTATCAACGTGAAGAAAGGTGTCTCTAGTATATACAAAACTCTGTTTACAATTGCCGAGCCAAAAGTGGGGGGATTTGGTATAAATCCTCAGCCACATTGAATGCGAATTACCACAATACTGTCTCACACTGTTCTATTCAAATCGTACATTTATATGCACAGAGAATTTTTGTTTGCATATTATCAATCATTTTTTTATGCTTTTTGAAATTTAACTGTTTATGACATTGATTAATTATATTTATTCATTTATTTGAGTGTGAAGAAGAAGAAACTGCAATTCTACACTTTTTCTGTGAGTACTCAGTATATTCAATCTTTAAAGCGTAATTAGTTTTAAATTATTGGTGCATTATCTGATATCATTATTTGTTTGATGTTCAATAAGTTGAAGTTGTAATTAGTAATTATGTCATCTGAATAATTGTTTGAATAAAGTACGATATAAAAAAGAAAATAGTCAAATTGCTCTTAAATAATTTCTTCATCATTTCACTATCACCATCGTTTAGCTGGAAACTCTTCAACAAACTTTATTCATCCAATTTTCTTGTCATAATTTTTCAATCTATTTGGTCATAGTTGGAATTGGGATGAATCGATATAACTGATGATGTAGCAACCATCAATTGAAGTTTCTATTTGTCAAAAAAAAAATCCAAATCGAAGTAAAATTTGTAAACGACTGAAAAACGATTGTAAATAAAAATCAATCATTATATATTTGTTTGTAGCTACATCTAATTGAATTTTTGCTTCATCCGCCTATTAGAAATTGATAAAACTGAATATATTCCACAGTATAGTTAAGTCATAATTTTTTTATTTCAGTCGTTCACTCTCAATTTTTCCAATCGATTCATCCAGCGACATTCACGACTGATAGTTCTAATTTCCCTTAGGAACAACATAGAGATCAACATAATTGTCCCTTCTTTTTTTTTCTATCACTTTAAGAAAGGGAATAATATTTGATCTGTTTAAAATCTTGTGTACCTTTCTTCCAATTGAAATAACGAAATCCTGGGCAATGTTACTCTATCAAAATCAGTATCATGATATAGAGGATTCGTTGATAAAAAGTCTAAATAATTAATGTCAATTCTTGTGGGGATTATTGAGCAGAAAAAAAAACAATTTGCTCAAGTTTCCCCTGAGTATATTCTTCCCTCTTATATCACCAGTTGGAAGAATTTAGTGGATGGATTTTTTGTTGATATATTTCAGCCTAAGAATTTCCAATATTACAAATCAAATTTTGATTAAAATTGTTTCGTTGAAGAGATAAATAATTTTTCGTAAGTTTAATCATCTTCTCAACATTATTGGTTGAATTATTGATCTTCACACAGAACTTAATATTTCTTCAACTGTTTAAATCTGTCCCGCCATACAAATGAATTTGTTTGCTGTTGGTAACCAAAAAGGAAATAATGATTATCGATTGATTGATATTTAATGAATATACTACGTGCTTATAAGCACGTGAGCCAACATGTTATCAACGCATGAAATGGAGTTTTGAAAATTATTTTGTTATCTTATAGGTTAATTTTACGACTGCTTCGATGCTCATCAAGAATTCATAGTGAGGAATTCAGTATTAATTTTCAGTCAAGTTGAGTGCACGTCATGACAATAGTGTTTTACATTATTTTACACAATTCGTAAACGCACAAGCAATGAAAAATTCTCGTTCGCACGTCATTGTTCATCGATCTGGTGTTTTAAATTTCAACTGTTTGAGTCATTGATTTATAGTTTTTCTTTGCTGTGAAATTTTTATTTGCGTCTATGAATGACAAAATCTTGAAAATCTAAACTTCGATTGTGAGAAGTTCGTATTTTTAATTTTTAATTTGTGTGTATAGTTTCTTTATTATTTTAATAAAAGTCAATGTGACAATTACGTTAATGTACAATGAAATTTTCATCAAAGTGTATTGTTCAAAATGATTTGGATACTTTTGTCTTTTTTGTAAAACTTAGAAAGAAAAGTAATACCAAATTTTATCAAGTTGAAAATAAAATTGAAGCAAATTGAAATTTATTGAATTTCTAACCAAAAGGTTTTGTGTTTCTTATAACATGAACAACATCGATGACGTGTCATATCAATTCAATTTCCATTGAAATTCATGAAGACATTAGTAATTATCATACATGACAATTGCTTCGAATTTCTCTAATCTTAAATTCTATAGAATCATCAAGATGAGTTTCGTAATGAACCTGATTCATACATAGAATGATAAACTCAACACCTGCATTAATAATGTCCCAACTAATATGAAAAAAATAATGTTTCAGTATCATCCACTACAAATTTGTTGAAGATTTTACAAACACCGGCCATCAATTGGAAGTAAAAATAAAATGGGGTCTCAACTTCTTTGGTCTGCAATGTGGATGAGTTTTTTAATAATACTATCGACAATCGGAAGAATTCAATCGGTACCAGCTGGTGAGGATTATACAGATTTGGCAGGATATAGGTAATGAATTTTATTCACAGTTCAAGTTAACACCATTTTTTAATCATCATTCACATAATTTTGATTCGATTGATAATTTATGAGCAATAATTTTCCATCAGTTTATATCAAATTCTAATTTCCAGATATGGCAAACATATTTTTTATTCCAATGGATATTCAAACGTCAATGATTATCATAAACGTTCGGAAAAGTACAATTTTTTCAAATTCGACATGTCATGGCTGCCGAAATCTAGACCTGCTACTTCGACAAAAAGACCTAGTAAGGGAAGTTCATTCTTACGTCTTGGATAAAGATCAAGTTCTGCCGAATTTATCAGTAGTGTGCACGCTCGCACCTAAACAAATTTTGAGCCATTTTTTAGCCACTCTATTAAATTTTATTCCTATTATAATCAGCATTCATCACCATAACAACGACTTAACTCGGTGCTAGATGGCAAAGATAATAATTTATAGGTCTAATTAGGAACAATTATTTCACAAGAATATTATTTTTATTAACTATGGTATGGCTACTAGTAAATTGTAAATTGACTGAAATATAACACACAAATATAATGATATTTATATTCAAATTAATGTCTTGATTGTTCCATGACTACCAACATCACCGTTCACCAATCCTAAATAAAAATAAAACATTTCTCATTCATCGACTTTATTTAATGCAATCTACGATGGATCCGATCATTGATAATAAATTAAATTATTTCTATTCTATATTATGGCCCAGTTGTATTCTTCCTATCTTTTTCTCTTGCCTTTTTTATTTCTTACGGTCAATTCAGCATTTTTTTTTCTCTTTTTGATAAAACAACAACAACTATGCATTAATAGATTAATCATCTATCTGTGCTTGAACATGTTCTGAATATAAATATTAAAAGGGATTGTATAGAAGTAATCAAAGTGATGTCATTGCTCAATTTTATTTTGGTTATTTTTTTGAACAGAACAAGAAAAAAATATTGAAGGATTTGACTTTTTAATTATTTGGTAAATATTATGTCATCGACATCACTATAAACATCTCAATTGTCGAATTAATTGACACATCGTCAAAAATGTATTGACAAATGTCACTATTATTTAAAACAGTAGATTCTCTTCGGTTGATTTCACTCCTAAAAATGATATCGTAGTAAATCTTCACATCAAACTACAATTCCATTCATATAACAAAATCATTGAATAATCATAAAACCAATTGTGACTATTTTCATTACGTTAAATATATTTTAAAATTAATTATCAATTCAAAAAGAGTAAAAATCAATTCTAAATCAACAATAATAAAATTCTAATTATCCAAATAAGTTCACATTCTACTTATTATTATTTGCACAACTAATAACGCTAAACAAATATGATAAATTTTTATCTTTTCTTTTATTCTTCAGTTTTATAAAATAAATAAATGAATAATATTGTATTTTTATTTTCATATTAACGAGCCGATAGAATTTCAAATCAACGTCAGATCACGCATCTGACATGTTCGCTGCCGTGACTTGGAACGAAATTAAAAATGATTGGGACGCCCGTAAATCACATGGACAACACACGTGGGCAGGTATAGGTTAGAATATATATCTATATACATATATATATATATATATATATATTTAATACAATCATAAAAGACAGGTTAGTGCGGGTAGCAAACAGTGGTATCTAATTACACACCTACTTTCCCCCGACATTATTTATTTATGTCGTTACATAGTCATGAATTGTATACCATAACTATAAAATCATTTGATATTGAATAAATATAATTAAAGGGAATGGAATAAGTATGGGGTGAGGATGTAAGAGATAAAAAAAAGGCAAGAATTACAGAGGAGGACAAATAGAGGGGAATGTATAAAATGAAATTGCATAGACAGGATATTATTTTCTATTGCATTTTATTCTTTTTGCTTATTTCAAGTCTTTTTGTGTTGCATTTTCTTTTATCTTTTATTTTTTTTTTTTTTTTTTCTTTTTATTCATCAACAATTTGAAACAAATGAACACTGCTCAATAATTGTGAACAATTTCTATGTGTTTGTATTATATTTTATATTTGTACGATTATTAGAGCGTGATTTGCAGTTTTATTAAAACTGGGTCAAAGTGTTGTTAATGTCTGCGAGTATTGGTATTTGTATGGGAATTTGTGTTGTTATAATTTTTTACACAATCCATATGTGTGATTGGTGATGTGAATTTTATAATCGAGTGTGGATTAAATTTTCTTTCTGTTAGATTGTTTTATTTTAATTTTATTGTTTTTATTGTTGAAAGTAAATTCGATTTGTACTGAAATTTTTGATGTTATGCATAAAATTAATTTTTTCTCCCAATTATTTTAATTAAAATTCCGTTTTATTTTTTATTATCAGACGAATATTATATAGAACGAGCTAAAATTTAATATTTCCTGAATAGAATTTATGTAATATTGGAAACTTTTTATAATTGATGAAATAATTTCTTTTTTTTTATTGCCAATGAATAAAATAAGTCGATTAGAGAACTTTGTAAAATCATGGCTACCATAGATTATCCAATTTTTCACATGGACATAATGAAATTGTGATGAATAATTCCGACCTGCTTTTCTTCCTTGGAAAGGATCAGCTCAAGAATTATTATTTCGCTCTAGTTACAACCGCCCAACAACTCCAAGAAATAAACGTAATGGGACAAAAGAATAAACATAATTATAATTAAATGAAATAATTGTTTTGTTCCAGAAAAAAAATATCAATTATTTTTTTTGTGCAAAAATTATACTGACAACAACTTTTTAAATATAATGAAACTATAAAATAAAGAAATAAATAAATTATTTAATTAGTTAATAACAAAAAATGAATAATTCTATGAATTGTTCTTGACATAAAATTTCTTACTAAAAAAAAATATTTATCAATTGAGCCAATGATTTGTTTACAATATTAAAGAAAATGCAGATTTATTCAAAAAATGCTTGGAAAACGAAAGAAATTAATTTTTCCAAAATTGCACTGGCACATTTTCCCTTGAACAAACATCAAGTCAATTTAATGAATAATTGGTGAATATTATATAAACCATAATCCTCTCATTATTTCAACGCACATTTACCTTAATATTATACTCACATTTATACATACGCATGAATACCTTTATTGAACATGTTTATGAATAACAGAGCAGCATTGGGACAATGTGAGGGAGAATAATCGGCACACCACAAACACTTAATCACAAACAGTACGTAACACGTGTGCCCAATCATTCATAGTCACACGTGATATATCTATATTTATATGTGCGTGCGTACACTCATAGTGCAACGATCAGACGTTCCTAATTGAATTTTATTCTCATGAGATTGTCTGTACAGTGCAGATTTTTACTACTAGTTAAAATCTGACCGTGAGAACAATTTTTTCGTGTGTTCAAACTTCATATTTAAAACATAATTCTCCTTTTATTTTAATTATATTAAATATAAATGAAGATATATTGTGATAATTAAAAAAAAAGTTGATGTTGAAGGGTGAAAGAACAATCCAATTTCATTATTGTTAATTGATTGATGTAGATAGAAGTCATTATTTAATCATTAGGTGGCTAAAAAAAAGTTTTTGCAATAAAATTCGAACTTTCATTTAAATTGAATTGACAGACAAATTTATGATGCAATGAGTTTAATCTGTTTGAGAAATGGATTAAAGTTCATTTGAATCTTAGGTCTGAGTGAATTGTGTCAGTAATTTGGCTGGTGACATCTGTTCTTCTCAGCTGTTAATTCATCTTGTTTTGCACAATTTCATTGATTACAGTCATGACATTGATTTGATCACCAACTGATGAACACATTTTTGATTTGAATTAAACAATGGGATAAAATTTACAGTTGAAGATGAATTCATTGGAACGAAATGAGATGAAGTGACAGTTATTGAATATGATATTTTGTTATGATTGGAATTAATTCAATGTTTTGTGGAGATTTTGTTAATTTTATTCATTTCTTAACTGATTTGGTTTTTCGTATCTGAATTATGAATTATTTCATCATATGATAGTTCATTTCCCCATTTATTATTTCATTTCATTATTTATTTGTTTATCTTTTGATACAATCTGATTCTTCCCTTTCTCCAATCTTGTATTCACCTGCGATCAATAAAGTTCTTCGTATATGGGTCTAGGTATGGATATAGATTTAGGTATATTTGTATGGTTCCGTATAATCCCATGCAAACGACTCGATTGTTCGCCACGATTATATTCACCGACTCACAGAATTCAATTTAAATATAAACGGCCATTTTGGATTATTGGTCATTGATTACTGATAGATTCATACTGTCGTTATTGTTGTATCGTCTTTTTCCTTCTTTTCGCTTTTGTTATTACTAAACATGAATGATATTTGAAATGGAATATTTTTCCAATATGAAAAAGAGAGAATGGAGAAAAAAATAATGGACTTCATCATTCACAATTTATTTACATTTATTACAGTAAATAATTTTTCAGTTTGAATTTATCAGCAGATAATTTTTCTATCATAAACTTCACAATAAACTGCATGAAAAAAAAAAATGTAATAAAATTGGAAGATTTCATTTGCATTAGTTTTAATTTTTTTAGTATTTTTTGTGTTCTACTCTTCATTGTGGTTTTTATTAGTTTGCTATAATTCAAGAGCTGATTATATAAAAAAAATTCATTTAAAGAATTATGTTGGCTGTTCAATTGAACATAATAAAATACAGCAGTGGTGAAATTTTCTTTGTTACTGGTCCAAAATTTGAAAAGACAATTGAATAACAAAAAAATCAAGAAACTTTTAAAGTTGAAACTTTATAAGAATTCGAAGTTTTTCAAGTATCAAGTCATCACCATATTCAATTCAACAGTTTCAATCTTCAAATTCTGATAACAAAATTAAGTTCTACGATTTGAAAGTTGCTGCACTTTGAACTACCACAATGTAACTTCAATTGTATTTGTTCTATGACAAAACTTTTCGCAATTGTTTTTTCATTTTATCATCTATAAATCAAGTACATTTTTCAAAGCAGTTTGTTGAAGATAAAATTTATTTTCCAATAGTATTTTCATGCCAACGTTCCTCCAAACTGAACAACAATACTCGAAAATATTGAAAAATTCTAATATAAATAATTCAAAGATTGAAAAAATAATGGGAATGATAGTAGATCACTTTGGAAACTAAAATTCATCCCTTAAAAATTCGTCATGGAAAATTCTCAATCTTATCAATTTATTTCCATCATCAAGGACATCATTCAAATGCAAATTCGATTAACAATCGATTCATGTCAATGAAGAATTGACCAACAAATTTATATGATTCCAAAAAAACCAAATTTCATTAACTTTGTATTTTTTGGAATCATATAAATCATCAATACATCAACAACACCTTTCTTTCTTATCATGCTAAAAGTTCTCTTTCCTCCAAACATCCTCTTTGATACATACTCAAATGAAAAATGAAGAATTGCAATATTCATATTGTCTTTCCACCCCTCTCTCCATTTTACTCTCGACGAAATTACAAAAGCTCGAGCATAACTTGAACAATTTCAATAGTCGTTAATCTATCATGAAACTTTTGGAAAACTTGTGAGCATTATTGCAGGTGGATGCGAAGGGTGGTAACGGAAATGCTGTGAAGACAGAGAGGGGGTTCCAACAGTGATAGCAAGGAAAACTAGTAATAGAGAAGGAGGGAGGGAGAGAGAGAGAGAGTGAAGGAGGTAAAATAAGGGTTGAAAGTGGGATAGAATAGGAAATAAAAGTCGTAAAAGGTGAAGGGTGGCATATATGTGAAGGCAAGTTAAATAAACTTGTTTAGTTGCATGAAAAGTTTTATAGAGGGGTGGTGGGTGATGTGAGGGGGAAGTAGAAAGAGGTGGTAGAAAGTGGAAAAGGCATTGTATTGGACTACCAGTCTCGACTAGTTATCAGAAACTTTTGGAATACGAACCAACGAGATTCCACTTGTGCATTACTCTTTATTTAGTTGTTTTGCAGTTGCACATTGGCCACTGTGACCAATCGACAATAACAAATAATACTTTATGGGGGATATTCCACGCAAAATTTACATCCAACTGTGGTCAGCTGGTGTCTTTTTTAACTTCCCGATAGGAAGTTATTGTTTTTACCCCGAAAATAAAAAGTCGAGTTTTTCATAGATCTCGACGTTTTAAGCCCTCCTGAACATAACCT